>PVJA010021395.1:0-35621 GCA_004027025.1 Myocastor coypus | reverse complement strand
GGCACCCCAGGCATGTAAGGCTTATTGTTTGTTCCCATCGAGTCGCCTATGGTAACTGGGGAAAAGGCTCCATGCAGCAACTGTGATTCACTTTGTTTCTACTTTCTGGATTCAAAATCGCAATATGCTCATGTAAGGTTTTACCTCCAACTTTATACACTGCGTGACTGATATTTGTTGTAGGTATGATTTCACCTAGTACAAACTTCAAAACTGACCTGAAACACCCAACAATATATTTTAGAAGACTTCAGCTAAGGTGCTAAAGAGAAATACTTCAGAAAAATGATTTTTTTATCTGAGTAATAAAGAAGTTTTTATTAAGTAATAGATTTCTCATGAAAATCTAAGAAAACTTCAGAAATGTTCCATATAAGTTTGTTCTAGATATCATGCTCAAATAATAGAATCACTGTGCAGACACTGATTCTGCGTCTCTCAGATTTTATGAAGGAGGTTGACAGATGGAGCTGTCACTTTGTCCTAGCAGAAATTTTCTTTATTTTACAAGAGGTAGCCAGAAAATAGAGACTGGAAAGATGCCTTTTCTGTACACCCACTCAACACTAGTTGTAAAATGTCAAAGGAAAAAAAAAGAAAAGTTTTCAGTTCTTCCGGCCCCACATACTGAACCACTTCCATTACTTGGCCATTCTTTTCTTTGACATTTATTACCTTTTTACAAATGTCATCCACACTGGCCACCGGCAAAAGAATATTTCCAAAATAATATTTCTTTGTAGGTCCTCTCTTGTTGTTTTGACATGAACATTGATTAAGGCTCTAAATGAGAGCAGTCCAAAATACTTTCTTTAAACTTAATACAAGTGATTGTCTATTTAATGGTCTTACCTTTATCTCAAATTTTAATGAAAAGCTTACATGCCTTTCATAAGTACATATTTGACAATAAAAACACTAGATCAATTAACACATTTTAAATCTTTGTTGGAAAACAAATAATCACCTTTTCTAAAAACATACCATAATTCAGAAATCCATGTTCATAAAGACAGAATTAAGTGCTAATAACTCTTCCCAAACATTAAAATTACTCCATGTGCTACAAGCATATTCAAAGTTAAACATCTTTTACAATCAAGTATTTCCTTTTGGAATATTTGTATGACTTAACTGAATTGCTGCTCATAAACACAACTAGTATTCTTTTTTAAAATTTTATTTTAAATTTTTTATTTTATTTTATTTTTCTTGTTTCAGAACCTTTGTCTGTTTAGTCACTCATTTTTATGGCCAGCTCAGCCCGCCCTGAGGGCAGGGCTGGCGCAGCATGTGGTGCCGGGGATCGAACCGCGGTCCCTGAAGCCGCCCAGGCTTTCCCAAGCAGGTGCTTTAGACCGCTGAGCCATTCCGCTGGGCCCCAACAACTAGTATTCTTAAGAAATATGTGTTTTAGCTGGACGTGGTGGCTCACGCCTGTAATCCCAGCACTCGGGAGGCTGAGGCAGGAAGATTGGTTTGAGTTCGAGACCAGCCTGGGCTACAAAAGTGAGCTCAAGGCCAGCCTTGATCAACTGCATAGCAAGACCCTGTCTCAAAAAGACAAAAAAAAAAAAAAAAAAAAAAGAAATATGTGTTTTTATTTTAATATGGTACTTCTGCAATAATAGCTAAAGTTAGTACAGTATATGAAAGCCAAAACCACAAATTTCTTAATGAGGTAACAGAAGAGAGTTCAATCAGAAACATGTTACACTATTAAGGCAAATAACAGTCGGAAAAACAAATTAAACCATAGAGAGCCCTTTGATTAGAAGTGTCTTTGAATCTCAATCTGTACTTTTTAAGATAAATACTTTTAACTCTGCTTCCAAAAAAGCTCATCTCCTTCTGGGCTCTTCATTCCTAAGCTATGGTTCTTTATAACTCAGTATAGTTTTGTAGGTATTTACTCAATAGAATAAAGGCAATACTTGACTTATAAAAGATGTTTAATTTTGAATCTATGTTTGTATCCCATGTATCACATGTAGTGATTTTAATGACATTGTATTGTTTGGAAATAGTTATTAGCATTTAATTTTGTAGTTGTCTTTATGAGTATGGCTTTCTGAGTTATGGGACATTTTGAAAAATTTTCCGGTTTTGTACAATTTTCTTATGAAAAAGTTCTTAAAGTTCCCATAAAAAACTTCTCTTTCCACTAAACTCAGCCAAAACTAGACACATGAGTTCATCAAGGAAAAAAAAAAAAAAAAAAAAGAGGGGGAACAGGGAACTGAGACATGTGGTCCTTCCACTAACTGCCCAGCAGCTGAGAGACAATTCAGCATTACTGGATCAAGGAGCAATGAAAAGAAGAGACACTGAAGGCATCAAGAACTTGGCTGAACTTAATTTTGCATTCATAGTTATAAAATGAACCTTTAGTTAATTTTAATATTCTGTACTTCTGAAACTAGTAATGTATGGAAAATAGCCAAACCAAAATTAAATAATTTTCAATAAATTCTATCTTTTTGGAGTAGACTATTACATGCTGGTGATCAATATCAGACTGTTTGCCATTAAGTGATCTAATTGTGCAGTATCTATGATTCACACCACTTAAATAGACAATAAGAGTGGCGATTGCTTATTCATGCTATCATCATTACGGCAACTGGGCTGAGGTACCCTTTGAAGATGAGAAGTTTAGGAAAGTTCTTCAGAAGACGGAGGTCTCGCAGGTTTTTCGTAGCAGGAAGACCTCAATACTCATCATAGTCCCTGGTGCTTTCTCAGCTCCATTCACTCTTGAGTTCCCTATGGATTGTCATCAACTTCAAAATAACAACATCCTTCATTTTTCTCAATTAAATGTGTTAAGTTTTATAGCCACCACTAAAAAATTATTTATGTCCTTTTTACAGATTGGAATCCAAGACTTAGATCTGTTAAACTGTCAGACACATCATAAGATCTAACTTAAATTCCTGAAGTAATGAACCCAGTGGTATTTTCTTTTCCCCTAAACTTCTGCTTCTAGAAGCGAGGGAATTCTTCCCTACTTTCTGTAAAGCTTTATCTACACTATGAGAGAGTGAGCTCTAACTCCACAGAGTTTTAAAACTTGTATTATTAAACATAGTGCTGTAGTAATGGAAATTATAACTTTCAAAATTACACTTAGGTGTTTTCTAATTCTCATTTTTCTAAACTTTTATCTCTAGTGTTGTAGTATAAGTGATAGGCTGAAATTAGCTGGTGCAACCTATGATCAAATTTTTAGGAATCTTGCCAATTAGCTAACAAAACTATTATTAAGGATTACATTTTATAAATTTAAAAATGACTAAATTACATTAAAAAAGAAATGTATACTGTACTCAAAGACATTTGATCTTGATTTCTTTACTTCATTTCATCAATGTCTTTGTTCTAGAGGTTCCTGCCCACTATTGCCTGTCTTCTACAAGGGAAATGATCCATGACAGTGAGCCGTTTCTTGTCTCTTCCTATCTCTGAATTTAAGGATAAGTCAGACAAAGGCATGTGGAGGACAGAACACTGCTTGGTATTTATACACAGAAGGCAGCTGTGGCTACAAATTAACACCACTTGTGCACCTTAAAATATAAAGCACCTTGTTAGATACTAGCACACCATGGTCCATGTATGTCTATTTACTTCAGAAAAACTTAAATCAAGGCAGCGAAGAGAAAGAAGGAAAGCCATTAGGACACTCTTGAGTTTTTATGGTGAACGTATGTAGTCTGAATAATGGGATATTGTGAAAGGAGAAATATTCTCTCTAACCTCCATACAATTGTATAATCATGTCAGAATCAAGGGCTTATGACTTTGAAGCTCCACCACATACCTGGTAGAGAGAAGACAGAATATGATGTTGAAGTAGCTTTCTCATAGCGAGGCATGGAACGAAACAGTATTTGGACTATTAGAAAACCACACTGGTAAGGGAAGGGGTGAAATAGCTGTCCAGCCCAGTAACCCTGTATCTTGTCTCTGTATGTCAGGCTGAAATCTCAAATGCAGTCCTCTGACTCTTTGGCACCCTTCTTGTCAATATACTAAATGAACTAAAGGAATGAAAAGCTGCTGAAATAGTACAGCGATCCTTTACGATGGCAAATGAGTCTCACAAGCCGATCTTGTGTCCACCAACCTGTCGTTATATAAGAGTGAGAGAATCACCCTGTTGAAAAGGGTGCCTAAGTTTTCCCTGTCCGGTGTGACAAACACTAATTGTTGGAGGATGCTAAACCCTTAAAATGACATTAAATTGATGTGTGTCAAAATTGCCAAGTATAGGACTGGCCAAGTAGCTCAGCAGATTAAAGCATCTGCAAGCAAACCCAGGGACTGGGAGTTTGATCCTTGGACCTACAGTTGTGACCCCGGCCCCAGTGTGCACTGAAACAGCAATTGAGACTTGGCATGGCACACGTCTGTAATCCCAGCTCTTGGAGGCTGTAAACAGGCAGATCACTATGAGTCTGATGTAGTGGTGAGACCCTAAACACCCTGTAGACCTTTCCCTAAAATATATAAAAAAATTATCAAGGATAAACTTAGTAAGAATAAATAAGATAAAATATCCCACTCTAGCCTTTTATAATAATTATTGATATAATACTACCTTGCTCATATTGTAAATGTTATCCAAAACCAGTTGAATTTTTTTTTTGTTTTAGTATTGCTACTAAAACTATAAATGCATAGCTCAAATTTGTAGTAGGGTTTACATTTTATTTTATTTTGTTTTATTTTATTTTATTTTGTTTTTCAGTACTGGGTCGTGAACTCAGGACCTTGCACTTCCCAGGCAGGCACTTGTGCCACTGAGCCATATCACCAAGCCTTAGGGTTTACATTTTAATAGAGTGTTGTTCTACATAGGCAACCCTGATTGAGCATCCCTGTCACATATTCTACATAACAACCCAGAAATTCCTTACCGCCTTTGTGAAGTGTTACATAGAGATAACAACAACACCACAAAAAAAGGAATGTGCAGATGAGGAAAAAGGGACAGAGCGAAACTTCTTGAGTTCTCAAGACTTAAAGGCAATGCTGGCCTACACGGGCTGAGTCCAGAGCAGGAAATGTGGATCCCAGTCCACAGACCACAGCAAAACTGGTGTAACCATTTCGTCTGCCTGCTGGGCACGCAGAGGGAGGTGGGCAGTAGCCTTCTGGGCCGCACAGATCTCCAGCACAGGCCACTCTGCTTGTCCAGAATGAAACTTTCCAGATACTTGCTGACCTGATCTAAGGTCATAAAAGATAATTCACTAACTGTAGTAACAATGCTCTTGGTGGTTTTGACTAAACCAAAGAACTGATTTTTATCTTTCTATTCTTATACATAGGTAAAATTCAAACTTATAAAAAGTAAGGTCTATTTTGAGTTAACTTATAGCTATTAATAGAAGCCTTGGATTTAATTTTTACTAAGTTTTTGGTGCTTTTAGATACACATAATGATCACACTCACTGGGGGTTTGCACCCATAAGCAATGTATCTTGGTCCTTCCATTCTTCCCAGGACCCGCTCCTTCCCTCAAGCCCTGTTCCCCTCCTTGTTTACAAAAGCTTTGTTTCCATTTTCTTTCTACTGTTTTCTTTTAGCTTCCCCCTTTTCCCCTCCATGTCCCCATTCTGCTTTCCTTGTGAACATGTCCTCCTACTTTTCAGTGTCGATTACAAATTTTGGTCCTTACTTAACCTTTTGGTTTCTAACACCAGAGAAGCAATGTGATATTTAAACATGTGTATCTGATTTATTTCACTTAGAAGTAGGCACTCTTTTTCTGTCATTTCTCTTCCTTCTAGCCCCCTTTCCGAGTCCCCTCCCCGTTATTTGAACATTCCATTTCACATTAACTTTTCTACACTTGGGTCATTATTTACACACTTGTTATCTTACACTAAAAAAACAATATGATATTTATATATGTGTGTCCTCTTTATTTCACTTAATAGTATGGTCTTAAGGTGGGTCCGTTTACCTAGAAATGTCTCAAATTTATACTGCTTCTTGGCTGAGTAGTGCACTCTTATGTACTTAAAAAGACAAAACAAAATGTCCTTTTTATCCTTTCTTCAGTTGGTGGGTGTCTTAGTTATTCTTCTCTCATTGCTGGGACAAATACTCGACACCCAAAATGAAGGAAGGAAGGAAGGGTTTATTTAGCTCACAGTTACTGGAGGTTTCAGTCCATACTCGGCTGGTTCTAAGGCTGAGTGGCACATGGCAAAGAGCAGCAGTTCATGGTGGCGCAACAGCATGGTGACAGAGGCAACGGAGTAACCAAGGGAGCAGAGAGCAACATTGCGAGTCTGTCTCTCTGTCTTTCTTTAAATTATATCAGGCTCTCTGCCCTAGCCTATCCATCTCAGGCCACACCCATAATTCCCAGCAGTTCTCAGATTCATAATCTCATCAGTACTAAAACACATAATCCCAGTGGATCATCAGGCAAGTCTCAAAGTCTAGAAGTCCCCGCCCCATGATTGCATGAGGCTTTGGGGAGACAGCTAGACACAAACCATAACAGTGGGCAATTGTGTTGTTTCTCACATTTAGCTATGACAGTTGGTGCTGCTGTAAACACAGGTGCACATATATCACTATGGTATGAGATTTTGAATTCTTCAGGAAAGATACCCAGAAGGAGAAGAGCTGGCTTGAACAGGACCTCTAATCTTAGTGTTCTGAGGAATCTCCACGTTGTTTTCCACAGTGGCTGTACAAGTTTACTCTCCTACCAACAGTGGAAAAGGTTCCTTTTCCCCACAGCCCCTGTAGTATCTATTATTTGTGGATTTATTGATGATAGCCATCCTTTCCAGAGTGAGAAGGAATCTCAGCAGCATCTTCATTTGAATCTCTCCAATGAATAGTGTGGTTGAACATTCTTTCATATATTTGTTGGTCATTCTTCATCTGAGAAGCGTCTATTCATTTCAGATGTTCCTTTTCAAGTGCCATGTCATCATATTGACATAATTGGACATAATAAACTTCTCAAATAAAACGTACATTGTCCACTGATTTATATACATAAATATAATTTCATTAAAATTTAATTTTATTAAATTCCACTAAATAGATGTGGGAAGCTTCATTCAAAATTTAATTATCTGGCATACAAAAAACATTGTTTTAAAGATAGGAGAATCATTAAGCAGCTATATAACACCACATTTATGGTTAAATTTCAAATATTGGTCTGAATTTCTATCATTTCCTCCTATGAATTAATTTTATTTATTTCTAGAAATGTATTTTGAAAACAAAGATTTCTTCTAGCTCCCACAAATATCAGTTCTTAGGCTTTAAATCTGCTTTTTAGTTAATCTGATAGAAATCTGGAGTCATTTACAGGCATTATGCCAAGTAAAACATAATTATATTGTTTTTTCATTTCCTATGAAATAAAAAGAGATGATCTTATTGATCTTAAGCCTTCTAGTTGAGTCTCGGTATTGTTACTTTATATTAAAGTAGGTTGAGCAACTATAACATGAAGAGTGAGCAACTTATTTTTTAATTGTCATTAACTGTATTAGCATCATGTGGATTTTAAGGACACAGGTTGAGATCCGAACTAACATAACTCAGAGGCCCCGAATCAGAAGCTGTGCAGCTCATAAACAAAGGAATGAGACTGCTGAAGTCAAGAGATGAGAAATGTTTTTTTGCTAATAAAAATTTCAGGCCAAATAAAAGAAAAATGTCATGAATTAAATCAAAGTCATTTTGTAGTGCAGGGTTTTGGCATTTATTCATGCAGATGTATTCTGCATTACTTTTGGCAATGAAAAGCCTTTGGGCTCTAGGGAAGAGACCACACTGCTTCCTACTCCTTCCTGTCCTCTCTGAACAGCTATCAGGTACTGTGAGGTAAATTTCAGACGAGTGAGGGAGCCGTAGTTATCAAACTTCGGCAACTACATGAAGAGCCCAACTTCAGCAATTAAGCTTTCATGAGGGAGACTTTTGTAAAACTAAACATTTAGATACGATTTTTTAAAAAATGCTTCCTTTGGGGCCTGGTGGGATGGCTCAGTGGCCTAAAGCGCCTGTTTGGGAAAGCTTGGGCGGCTTCAGGGACCGCTGTTCAATCCCCGGCACCACATGCTGCGCCAGCCCTGCCCTCGGGGTGGGCTATGCCGGCCATAAAATGAGTGAATAAACAAACAAAGGTTCTGAAACAATAAAAAAAAAAAAAATGCTTCCTTTGTGACTGATTCAAATGATGTTTCCATTGAATAAGTGAGACTGTTAAACTACTGTCACAGGGATCCAGTTTCGGTGGTGACAATAACAGTTGTTATATACTCAGACTTCTTAGAGTTTAATTCAATAACGTCAATTCTAATTTTTAGACGAAAACCTAGATTTATAGTATTTTTCAGCATTAGGTACTATAAATATGAAAAGACTCATTATTTTCCAGACAAAGTATGTTTGAAACACACTCAGGGAAATTTTGCTTCAGTCATTGTAGATGTTGGTATAAGATTGAAATGCTTAAATTTTGGGAGGCTACGGTACTGCACATTATTTGAAAATCTATGTAAAAATATGGAGTGGAATATATAGCATTCATTGAATAGAGGTGAAAGAATCCAGCACATAGTTTTAAGAAATAGCATTCAGAAATTATAAAATGCTCTAAAATATGTACTCTTCAGTAAGTCATTGGGTTTCTCTGAACTTGGTTTTATTTTGCATGAAACAAAAACAATGATTTGTTTCTAACCTACTCTGCTATATTTGGGGACACATATTAAAATTTATAAGAAAGCCATCACAATTTATATTATACCAGTGATATTGAAGCATCATTGTATTCTGAACTTGCATATTTTTTCCAAGTTTTAATTGTTATCTCTGAAGAATTTTAAACAAACTTGTGACATGTCACCATGGCTACATCAGGAGTCTTTTCCTTTTCCTCATCTTTCTTTCTTCACTTTTAAAAAGAAAAAAAAAGGGGATTTAAGCAAAGTTATTGAAATAGAGGACATCATAAGGAGATCACCATAAGGGATTTTTCTATGTTGATTTTCTCTCTCTCTCTCTCTCTCTCTCTCTCTCTCTCTCTTTCTCTCTCTCTCTCTCTGCTTTGATGTGTTTGGCACTGTGTCTCACTATGCACCTTGCACTCGTAGTGATCCTGCTGCCTCAGCTGGTCAAGTTGGGAATACAGGCATGCCTCACCACACCTATTCTCGATGACTGGTTCAGTGTACCTGGGGCTGGGGCTGTCACAGCTTATGGTACCAGTGATCAAACCCAAGTCCTTGCACTTGCCTAGGTAGATGCTTAGACCACTGAGTTATCTCCCTAGCCCTTCTATATTGAATAGATACCTAAATAAAGGTAAGTTATGGGAAATAAAGGAAGAGAATTCCATGTGGAACAGGCAGATGTAGGAGTAAATGCGCTGTGAGGAGCATCTTAGAGTTTTCTTTAATCCAGATTCATAGGACATTAGAGATTCTAAATATTTAGAAGACTGAAAGTATCTTTAGGATATTATAAATTTTAATAGTAGCTTTGAATTATGATTATAACTTGTTATACAGCATATTGGTCAACGTGTTAAAAGGAATTAGAAATATTAACATCTGTAGATTTTTACATTTATTATAACAAACTTAAATGATTTTGTGGCATAACTATCATTGTTTTGTTATTAAAATATGTTATACCAAAAGCCCTTACATTTAAGGGTAAAACTTTATTTCACATACTTGCCCACTTACAATGCTATGTTTTCTTTTAAAATTAAATGAGATGATTTTGAGGATAAATTAGCCCATTTACAATTAATTTTATTTTTTTTTCTTGTTTCAGAACTTTTGTTTGTTTATTTATTTATTTTTATGGCTGGCTCAGCCTGCCCTGAGGGCAGGGCTAGCGCAGCATGTGGTACCGGGGACCGAACCGCGGTCCCTGAAGCCGCCTAAGCTTTCCTAAGCAGGCGCTTTAGACCACTGAGCCATCCTTCTGGGCCAGCCCATTTACAATTAAAACTTTAAAAAGTTACCCTATTGAAGATATTTGGGATTATAATCACTAAAATCCCTCTTTATAATACTACTTTGCCTCACATTTGCTAGATGTTAATTTTCAAGTTGCTTTCAAACTGTTTTTCATTTCAGGGGAAGCACAGTCTAGTTTTCGCTATTTTTCATATTGCCCAGCCCAGAATCTGCTATATTTTAGAAAATGTCTGTTGAATTCACATATAAAAATGAGTAGCAAAAGCAGAAACGACTTTCTGGCACACTGTCCTACAAAATTATTTTCACTTCACAAAAGTAAATGGAGGTACTGAGAGTCAGATGGACTTCCAGGAGTTTTAGTTTCAGAATATAAGGTGCGTTCATAGCAAGGTTTAATTGTTCACTGCTCTTTTTCTGTAAGAAAGTAAGAATAATTTGTGAAGAAAGCCATCCTAGAGAAATGGGGATAAATTTCAATTCGTGCTGTATAAGAAAAATATAGATCCCAACTAAGACATGAAAAGAATTGACAAACGTTTTCTACACTGAATCTAAGAAAGAAAGAAAAGAATATGACCTCTTTCTTGTACACCTAGCACTAAGCAGTTTCTAGAGTGTACATTCATATAATCTTCTCCACATCTGTCAAGTAGATGCTAGAGAAAAGGCCCAATTTCATAGACCCCATGTCTAAAGATTAAATACTTAGTGTTTACTTTGATAAGAGACTTTTAGTAGTAGCATGTATACATACCTTACTGTGATCTCTTTTACTTCTCTTTCTAATATTCACCTAAAGAATTGAGGAAAATGAAAGTAACCAGCTAGTCTCTAGATGTAAAGGGGATTGAATAAAAGGCTAAAATGACACAAAACGAGATAGCTTTGGCTAATCCTAATACTTGCTGGTCTGGAATTTTGCTGCTTTCTCTGCACTCTCCACAGAAAATCAGGCCATCTCCGGCCTTCCACTCACATGCTGTGACTGTTCTGTCTATTCACAGGCATGTGGTATAACCACAGCTCTGCCGGACTGAGCTAACCGCTGCTCTTCCACCCCAAGGCTGGCTAATTGTCCTGTTATTCATGTGTAGTGCACACGGTGACAAATTTAGAGAGCACATGATTCTCCTTAACTGTATTCAGAATGAAATGCTTGACAAATGGCACTATAGCAATGCAGAATGCAGTCTTTTAGTATATCTTAATTTTATTTTTGTTTTATGGAACCCTGAAAATAGGCATCCTCTCTCGGGATTAAAAAGACATGCGAGTCACCGGGCGTGGTGGTGCACGCCTGTAATCCCAGCACTCAGGAGGCTGAGGCAGGAGGATTGATGCAAGTTCGAGACCAGCCTGGGCTACAAAAGTGAGCTCAAGGCCAGCCTGAACTGCATAGCAAAAAAAAAAAAAAAAAAAAAGACATGCATACACCCCAGCAGAAGAGGTTCTCCTTTCTCCTCTCAAAAAAAGAAATTCCTCAAGAATGAAAATGAAATCTGACACTGGATGGGGAACGAAGCACAGTGGTAGAGCCTTAGCATAGTACATAAAACGCCCTGGGTTCAAACCCCAGTGCAAAAGAAAAAAAAGGAAGACTGACATTAGTTTACCTCAGCAGAATTAGAAATAGAAAACAAATAAGGTTGCACATCTAATTCACTTACGATTTTCATATGATGCATAGATTTTGATGGCCCCGGACGGCCCTTTGTGCACCAGAAAGGAAAGGATAACAGGTTTCCGACAGGAAACAGTTCCCAGTCAACATCCTAAGATGCCACTCTTTGTCCCTGGGTTAATGGAACTCATATATGTTAGAATGGAAATAGTAAAGAGAGACTTAGATTAAGGCATGCCCAGTATTATTATCTTTCCTTTATTGAAGGAATCAACATTCTCCAGGATTTTCTATTTCACTTTGTATTTCAGAGTTCTATGACATTCGACTAAATTAAGTATGTAGATAACAGGATGACCAAAATAACTTGGAGGAAAAAAATGTGACATAAAATCTTAACATGACTGAGAGATATTTTAAATCTTCTTCTACAGGATGTCAAGGGAAAAAAAGTTTCAAAAATTTCCATAAAAGCTTGCAAGTAAAATAAGGAATGTTTTTGGAAGTAGCCTTAGGTAATAGTCATCTGCTTTTTATTAAAGGTAGGATCTCATGAATTCTTATTTTATTACAATACTCTATATTATGAAAGGAACTTACCATTATAAACATCGGTGACTTTTGTTTTTTTAAATTTTACCCATGGGATGGGGAGGTAGCTTCGTGGTATAAGCACATGCCTGGTAAATACAGGGAGCCAAGTTTGATGCCAGGCACTCTATGCCATCCCAGCCCTGAAAGCAGTTGTCGTGGTGCCCATCTGTAATCCCAGCACTGTGGAGGCCAGGAGAAGAGGATATCTATGAGTGGGAGCTGTGTCGTGAGACCCTGTACCAAATACATAAACATAGATATAGAGAAAGTCATAGAATAAATCTTACTCAAGGGTTTTAATATGGAAATATTCAGCAAAATATAAACGCATGCTCTCAATCATGACCAAAGTGGCTGAAAAAAACTGAGAAATGCTGGTAGGCAAAGACAGATCTTGTGAAAGACTCTAGGACCCGTAGCCTTGTTCACAGGGAAATTTCTCCGTTGGGCCTTTACATGGCCAAGAGTTTTTCAGAGGTTATGTTGCCCTCAGAGGAGCAAACTCACAGTGCACCTTTGAATTCATAAACTCTGCTTTTTTCAGAATAAAATCTATTATGTAACTGAATGACGATGTGGTTTTAGGGTTTTTGTGCTGAAAAAGTGAGACTCATATTTATAAACCAGAAAAGTTTAATCAGACAAAGGAACTTTATAATTTCACAGGCAACAAATAAAAAGCTACTGTTGTCAACGTAACATTGTAAAGTTCATGATGATTAGATCAATGTGTCCTGGGCTCACCTTCAGCGGAAGACGCCTCTTCTTTAGACACATAATCCTGCCTCCCAACTCGCGAAACCTCATGCGGGAACACTTAATCCTGCCACAGACTGCTGCTAACACCTATTGCTTGTTGTGAGGAATAATCAAACTTAAATAAATCCCTCTAACATCTTATCAAAGCAAGCAACAAAAACTTAAAAAGGACTTCAAATGAGAGAGAGAGGAGAAAGAGAGAGAATAAACAACTTTCCTACTAAGTGTAATTTCATCACAAAATTACTTTAATTGTTTTTAATTTATGTGAGTAGTGCACCTCAAGTGACTTTACGGTATGTCTTATTTAAAGAAAGAAATCTTTTCTTACCATTAAATTAAGAAATATCCCAAAAGTATTAATAGGGCTCCCAGGGTTTTCTAAGTGTCCATGCATACTGAAAGACTTCCCTGGACCCTTCCATCTTTTTGTGAAATTCTAAATAAAACTGAGAAAGGAAAGATTATATAATGGGGGTACTAAAGAGCAGTGCATTCAACCAGATGCCTGTGGATTAAGAATATTTGTTTATAAGTTTAGAAGAATACCTTAGTGAACAAACTAATGATTTTAAAACCTAAGTATATAGTTTTAAATGATCTGACGGTTTAAACTGATGTCAGAGATTGCTAAGTGCTTAAAAAAATGATTGGGCAAGGTAGAGATGGAGTAATGGAAATAAAATAGTGAAAACATGTTACAAAATACATAGATGCTACATGCCAATTCCATTTCAGATATCTACTTAAGACAACTACAAGCCATGTGGAAAGACTTACAATCTTCTACAATCAATCTCACATTTCATACTTCCAATTTCATGCTTCTACTGAAAAAACATAATAATGCAGTAGATTTTAATCTTGTGCTTGGAACTATGAAATTCAGGAAATTCATTCATAACTGAAAACATACACGTAACAGAATGAATATAATAAATGGTCCTGATAAAGCGACAACAGGAAATAGAGATATACTTAAAGAGACAGGTGAAGAAAAATCATTTGCAGTTAAGCAAGATCAGAAACAAAAAATGCTCTGAAATACACTTAGGGCTTTAGATAATATCAGGTTACAGTAGATACCAAAATAAAAATAATTTGGAGGTAATAAAATAGGAGCAGTAGCTATAGAGGTATTATAGAGCTAAAGAAGCACTGAAAAATAGAAGAATAACTCCTTAAATGAGATAACCTTCTGTAACTGTTTCCTCCCAGTATAACTTCTGATTTGGGACCAAACACTAGAGTTTTTTTTTTTTTTTTTTTTTTTTTTTTTTTTTTTTTTTTTTTTTTTTTTTTTTGGATTTTAGGGAAGGATCTACTGGGTGTTCAGGGTCTCACTATTAGATCAGATTCACAGTGATCCACCTATTTACAGCCTGTCAAGAGCTGGGATTGCAGGTGTGCACCCCCACACCCAGTCTCAATTGCCATCTCAGCATGCCCCAAGAGCGGGGCCAGCCTTGCAGGCCCGGGGATCGAACCCCTGCAAACACTACATTATTTATGTGGATTTTGCAAAAGCAGAAGGGCTCTTCTAAAGGGGAAATAAATTAGCAAACATGTAGGTAGACTTGCAAAGCGATAACTTGAGGCGTTGGCAGCCTCATGCCCATGATGTCTTTTTTTCAATGTGATTTTTAAAAGCTGAAGTCAGGGGCCTGGCGGGATGGCTCAGTGGTCTAAAGCGCCTGCTTGGGAAAGCTTGGGCGACTTCAGGGACTGCGGTTTGATCCCCGGCACCACATGCTGCGCCAGCCCTGCCCTCAGGGCAGGCTGAGCCGGCCATAAAAATGATTGAATAAACAAACAAAGGTTCTGAAACAAGAAAAAATAAATAAAATAAAAAATGAAAAAAAAATAAAAGCTGAAGTCAGAGGTAGAGCCCAAAGATGCAAATGAAAACCACAAAATTAGTTTAATGTTGCTTCTGTATGCAAACTCTATAAACCAATGTCTTAACACAACACAGATTCAGGATTTTATAGGCCTGGGGATAGGAACTGAGGAGTCTGACAGAGTTAAATTCCAGGTCTAAATGGTTTCATTCCTTCTTGTCGCATAGCACATTCAGTAGGTTCTGGTATGCAGGACAGAGACATATTTGCAAGTCAGTTGTCTTGCTTACCATAAACTCTGAAAATTACAGCAGAATTTTTTACTGAGAAGACAAAGATTAACCTCAAGTACTTAAATGGGAGTGTGCCTCTAAACCCTTCCAGTTCATGATTTAAAGTCAAAGTAAGTGGCTATAACTGAGAAATAGGTCGGCCAGAGGCTACCTATGCCGCAGCTTGGCCCAACTCAGGCTGGTCTTATATTTGAGAAACTGTTTCCACAGAGCTCCTGTCTGGGAGAGAAAAGGCGAAACCCTCGCGAAAAGAAAACACATCTTCTTGACCGTCTGTAGAGTTTAGACGTCTCATTTTGCACTCACTAAAAAAACACAAACATCTTCAAAGAGCATGCCAGATGCCTCAGACCAAAAGAGGAAAAAATAAGCAGAATCACAGATGGTCTAGGCCCTGGAGTTAGCAGATAAAATGCTGAAATGACATAAATAAATTATGCCAAGAAACATATACAAGGGAAAAAGAATTAAGGTTTATTTTTTAAAAACCATCAAAAATTATAAATTCATACAAAAATACAATAGTTCAAACATTGGGTTTATACAAATAAAATGATTATTATAGAAGATAAGATTAGTTAACTAGGTTATAAATTGATAAAAAAAATCTAAATTCATTAAGAATAGAAGGCATAGTATCCTATAAAATAAAGATAGTTTTAGACAAACCCAAAGGTGGGACATCATGTTATCCTCAGAAATTTAGAAGGTGCTGTTATGGCCGGAGAGAAATCACCCGAGCTGAAATGTACTTGTTAGGAAGGAATAAAACAACAAAGAAAGAAAATATTCAGAAGTATAAGTCATACACTAACATAAATAATATCATAGAAAAATACACATTCAGTTATATAACAATAAGTGAACATAATAAGAAATAAATGTGAAGTATTTCAATAACAGCCATTTTGAAGATTAGCGTTTAGCCAAATAGAAACGTAAACTCTTCTGGAGAAATACATGACATCTTGTATTATCAACAAACACCCATTTGAATTTACATGTAAAGGTAATTCTTTGCAAATCAGCCAACGGAGAATAAAAATCAGCTTTAAAACAGCATTCGTAAATGCAAATACCAACCATAATTATGCTCACTGAACATTAACGATATACATTAAGCCTAAAGTTTAGCTAAACTATAGTAACTCATTTTAACACAATGCATTTAACCTAGAAGTTAAATAGTAAAACTAAGATACGTGTGCAACCTTTTCACTGACAATTGCATCAAAATATAGGCCGTTCTATTAGAGAAAATTATGCTGAAAGCAAAATTATTTGGAACTCTTATAAAAACTACAACAGAATAAAACAGAACCTTTTTAGTTTTTCTTTTACACGACTTCTCTCCAAAGCAGAGGTTGCTGTAACATAGAAGAGGAATCGAAACGAAGTGAAATAAAAAGCATGTTACACACGATGTGTGTAGCATTGAGTATGCTTGTGTTAGCTTTCTGGAAAGGTTTGCAAGAAAGAGCTGATGATATGTATCTTTCAATAGTGAAATGAGCTGGGTGAAAAGAACTTTCACTGTATCTAAAACCGTGTAAAAATCTCCCTTCATTGTAATAGTTTTCCATACTTCTAAAATGAACCACTTCAAAAGTATCCATTATATTAAAAAGAAACAAAAGAAAAGAACGCAAAAGGTGCATTAAATTTTGTGACTGAGTCAAGAGCTGGCTAACATAACGGGAAGATATTAAACAAGATACTTACCGACACTGTTGGGTGGAGCGAAACTGGTATTCGACTTGTGAGTCCGACTTACTAAAGGGAAGCAGGACACGTCGCAGGACCCGCGTGATCTCCACCAGGCGTTCCTCCTACACTGCTCACGTCAGTGTCCGCGTTGCAGTGTGTAGGCTGGGAAGCTCTGCATCGTCTTTATGTGCTTGTTTTATAAATGCAGGAAGACTAACTCAGTAAGCACCTGAGTATGTCATAGGAAAAAATGCAGCCTTAGCTTAGGGTCATTTTAAAAATCTTTCCATTTATTCTTGCATTTTTTTGGTACAGAGTCTCGCTACGCGGTTTGGGCTCACAGTGATCCTCCTGCGTCAGCCTCCCCAGAGCTGGGATGTGCTTGTACACTGGGTCAGTGTAAGATAACTGGATGAAGGAGTGTGGTGGCGTGGTGGCAGCGCATTGATCCCATGTTCCAAGGAAGGAGTTCTTTTGTGTGTTCTTGAAGTCTGTCCAGGCTTGATGACCAGCCTAGGGAAAATGTGGTGACAGTCTAACAAGGATACATCCATGCATGCATTGAGAAAAAAATTTCCTTAGTGCTACTTTTTGTTTCACCTAACCCTGTTGTCAAAACAAGAAGAGGCCAGTTCTGTTGAAAATGAATTTTAGTAAACTGCACAGAGTAAGATAATAAAGATCTGGGAGATTCATAAGTGACATTTGTGGTTTCTGGTGATCCACCTGTCACTTCTATCCCTGAATGGAGAATGTAAGCTGACTAAAAAGCAAACTAATTTAGGGTCCAGAATTGATTTAGGTCACCCACAAAGGAGAAGAAAGATGACACAGGGTAGCTGGTGAAGTTGAGATAAAGGTCGATGATCCTGAGAAGGTATACTAACATTTGCTCTTGGGAAAATGATCGGATCTCTCTATTTCCTTTCAAAGAGAAAATTTCCCTTAGTTGATTGTTTCTTAGTGAATTGTGATGTTCAATCTATTCAAGGGGTGCGGAAAATCTGGTGTGTAGCTGTTACCATCAGTGAAAATGCTGCTGCATGCTAATTATGCAGAGGCAGAAAGAAAACCACGCTCTCCTGGTCTTCCTGTGCCCCAACGCTGACTGGTCCTGCTCTCTCTCTCCTCTTCTTGTCAACTCTGCCCTGAAAAATGGATCTGCTATTGATCAGTTCCCACGTGCTATGAATTAAACACAGTGTGCACTCTACAAGGTAGAATTACTTGAAATGTTATTTGAATCATGAAATAACACCCTATTTGTGTGCGTTTACATTATCAATAGCATAGGTAGCTCTTGCTTTGGAATCACTTGTTTAAAGTCAGAAAGAAAACAGTATTATTTTTCTATTCTGCTTCTTGTAACATATTTCCAGCAGCCTGTTATTAAAGTTTTACAGCACTGGATGTGCAGTGTATGCCTATTATCCCAGCTCTCTGGAGACCTAAGAAGAATCTCCTGGAGTTTGGGGCCAGCCTAGGGTGCATAGCGAATTCAGGCCAGTCTGGACTAGAGCACTATAAGAGGTAACTTTGCTGCTTAGCTTATAAGTAGTCAGCTAGCAAGATGGAGTCGGAGCAGTCAAACATACAGCATGTAAAGAGTTAAGGGTTAATCAGACCATAGAGATCATTAAGCTTGTGAATACAGAAAGCCAGCGCAGAGACATGACCGCTGAAACTAACTCCATTCTCTCTTTCGTTTTGTTCTCCCTAGTTACACAGTAAGATTCTTCTTTTCTCTTTTTGTTGCCTAGGAAGATTCCTCACTGGCCAAGGAATTCTTGATCGTTGTACGGTCACTGTGTGTTCCGTCTCCAACAAACAATCTTTAGCAGAGCTAAGTTAACATTATAAGTTAGAAGTTTTAAAAATAATCTTCTTAATTCAAATAATTTGCCTCTTGATGACAAGTAGATCTATTCCAGAACCTGACATCTGCATTCTCACTGAGAAAGGAGAAGGTGAGCACAAATTGTAAGTAAGAGAAAGCCCACTTAATGGTGCAGTCACAAATGTCCTGTCACCATTCACAACCATTTTCTTTTCAATGTTGCACCACAAGGACAGGCAGGCCGGGGTGTCCAGACACGTAAAGATGTCACCTGTGAGATCACTTACATAAGACAACATGCTCCCTATTTGGGGACAACAGGATTATGTTCCCTCCCTAGTTTGGACTCAGGGGATTTACTGAAGGATATCTAAGACCTTCCAGTGCGCTAGGGTAAGCTTCCTGAAGCGGCGCCCCCAGCTTGCAGACTGCCCAGGGAAGGGAGATCCTGTGCCTGCAAAGCAGGAAGTCCCGCCTCTGCCTCCTACCATACCGGAAACAAGAACAGGGTCCCAGGGATTGAGCTTGCCCTCAGCTCCTGCCCTATGCTTGCCAGAGTGGCTTCCAGAAGGCTCCTGCATCACTGATGCGCACACTGACAGTAAGAAAAATACATTTATTTTAGTTTATCTTGAGAAAGATAATTAATAATGTCGTTGCTATCAGATGAGGGAGGAAAGAGGATTAAAGTATTTAAAAGATCTTGGATGGGCACAAGTGCCACGTGTCTACTTCCTTATAGAAGCAACTTATATTTAATCAGCATTTTCTGATTTCATTTTCCTAAGGATATTCACTATGTTCATAATACATAAAAACCTACCCACAACTCTATAATAACCATAAACTCTGGTTTTAGGGCAATAAACTGTTGTATTTTAGCAGATATTTCCTGTGATGATTTGTGTCTAGTTGTCCCACGAAAGCCTCATGCAATCATGAGGTGGTAACTTCGAGAGTTTGAAACTTGACTATGGTCCACTGGGACTATGTGTTTCAGTACTGATGAGATTATGGGTCTGAGTACTGCTGGGAATTATAGGTGTGGCTTGAGGAGGATAGGCTAAGGCAGAGAGCCTCATATAATATAAAAGATAGACAGACAGACTTTCTGTTGCTCTCTGCTCCCCTGGTTTGGTTGTCTCTATCACAATTGTTGCTGTTCTGCCGCCATGAACTAGATGCTCTCTGCCCTGTTCCACTCAGCCTTGGGCCAGCTGAATGTGGATTGAGACCTCCAGTAACTGTGAGCTAAATAAACCTTTCCTTCCTTCATTTTAAGTGTTGGGTATTTGTCCCAGCAATGAGTAAAAAGGAGCTAAGACATTTCCTTAAATGTACATTAAACTTAGAACTCCATATCAACAGCCTATCTATTACTCATAAAAGCTGGTCTGCATTCGCTCGTGTACCTTTTGGGTCACTTGTCATTCTGCTCTTATGGCAAAATGCGGGAGATAACTTAAGAGCAAAAGTGTATTTGGTCACAACTTTGGAGCTTTCCGTCTCTGCTGTCCTTGGTCACATAGGAAGGCGGTGGGTCACTGTGGTAACTCAGAAAGTAAACCATTTCACTGCATGGCTGAATGCGAAGGGGACAGAGAGAATGGGTTTTCCAGGACTTTCTTCAAAGGCAATCCCCCAGCCAGCTTAGGATGGACCACACACCGTCCCCACCCTTTGAAGGTCCCTCAGCCTACCCAGGGGTACCATTCTGGGAACAGCTTCTAACACACAGGTGTTAGGAGCACAAGGGAGAGCTGACTATAGCACTTTCCAAATAGGGCTGCTTCCCACCTTCAGTCTCAGACACCAAAACAAACAAAGAACAACAACAACAAACCAATAAAAGTAATAAAGATTACTCTTCCCATTATAAGTTATGCAGTAAGCATTGTTTCCATAAAGATGCATGGGAAACTACATGCTTATGAATTCCAGGGGTTAAGATTTTGCCTTGAGAGTCTAAGATAAAAATGCTCCTATTTTGGAGGTGAGGAAGGGAAGACAAAATTCAAATAATTAATATATGAAGTGTATGTGCACCAACTGCTCGAGATGAATGCATCTATTATGTATTGAAAATATATGACAAAAGAAATGTTGTACTGTACAATAACAAAACAATGAATCTTAAGCTTATGTTTAAGTTTAAACCAGTGTTAGACTTGAGGAGATGAAGTTATGGGAAGAAACCCAGAAATCCTTGGGGATATAAGTTTTCTGTGGGGAAACTGAGGCATGCAGAGCAAGACTGGGGCATGTGCATCGGGCACCTTCACCTGTCTGCATGGACTTGAAGATCAGCTTGCAATTTGGAATAGCATGTGCTAGGTAGACTTTGTTATCTCTTTTTCTTCCAGCTGAATATTATAGAGAAATCAAAAGCACAGTCATGACTAAGTTGAAATGATACCAGTAAGGTCAGGTTAGCACCTTGGCTTTGCCTGTGACTATGCCCAGGTCCTGGCCTTGCCTGCCAAGGAATCTGTGGCTTTGAGGTCCAGATAGTGTGTACAGTATAGCGTGTAAATCATTTGGACACACCATGTCGTGGACCAGGCTACGGTCACACATTTAGCAGTATTTAGAACATACATTGCTTTATGTACATTCCAACTCTAATCTTAAAATGTGTATTGCCTCATCACACTTACGAAAGAAATAGAAGTTGAAGCAGTTGTGTCTACCTTGGAATCTCTGGGTTGCTAGCAAACCAGCCTAGCTGACTGCAAATGGGAGGACTCTAAAATCTGCCGCCTTCACTTCGAAGAGATCTGCTTCCCCCTGCTGGAAGCGCCCGACAGCTGCGCTGAATCTGGGAACCTTTCCAGGGATGGCGTGTATTAAGTTGGTTACTCAACGAACAGGCACGGCATGTGAAAAGACAACAAAATTCCATCTTCTTCCTGGGCATGACTCAACCTTGTAACTCCTGGAGACACAGCTCTGATTCTTTCCAGGTGTTAGTTACCTCGACAAGTACCACCCACTCAATCCTGAGGAATAACATGGAAGGTAACTCTTCTACTGGCAGGGTACTGGACTCTGCTGGGCTCTGTCCCACTGACTTCCAGCTGGCCCTGAAATCACATGTAGCATTTCCAGTACCAGAAAGATGAGAAATTCTCATTTTCCTCCCCCAAACTTGCATAGCTTTTCCACCTGAACTGTTCTTTTGATATTTCTTGTCTCCTTGACCGCATTCTCTGCTTATCTTTTTTTTTTTTTTTTAATTCCTCATGTAAGAACTAAAATGCTACAGCCTGAATCCGTCTAAATATCTACATGAATGTATTTTAGGTATATATGTTTGTTTAAACAGATTAGAAGTTAGATATTTTCCAATAAAGAATTTTATGTCAAACCACCAGAAACTTCCCTTCAAATTTCACATAAACATAATATACTATGATGCTTTATGAACAATAGGAAAATATTACAATTTCTTTTTTAAAAACTTATTTATCTATTATTGATTGATTGATTGATTTGGCTCAGGGCCTCACTGTGCAGCTCAAACTAGTAGTGATCCTCTTGTCTCAGCCTCCCCAGTGCTGGGATTGCAGAAGTGCAGCACCACGCCATGTTCTAGGGCCAGCACAGCACCCCTGCAGCTTCTGGGTTTGCATGGCATGTGGTACCTGAGTTTGAACCCGGATCATTGCACTTGCCAGGGAGGCACTTAAACTGCTGATTTATCTCCCCAGCCTGACTAACACAATTTCAAATGGAGGTCAATAAATAGAGTGACCATGAGAGACTCCTGAAGCTTCCGGGTAAGCAGTGACCATCATTATGGTGGACAGACCTATGAATAATGTCCAGTTCTCATCCGGAAATGAAGTGTACCCTCAGGAAGATAATTAAAAGAAAGCTGTAATATGATTTCCTGTGACAGTAATAAACACTCACAGATAATGAATGAAGAGTTGGTGATTTGAAATTAAGTTTGCTTCCCAAATAAGACTTTTGCATTTTAGAAAAAGGATCATTTTAAGATGGATCTGATTTCTAATGATTTATGACAGAAGAAAACAAGATCATTCTTAATTTGGAGCTTTGGATCAAATTAACCTCCTGTGAAGATCTGATTAAAATATGTAGCCGTGTGAGGTTTTCTAGACCAGAAATGACGAGCAATGTTCTTTTAAAAGCTATTCTCTGATTGAAAGAGAAGTGTGAGGAAACTTGTGTCTCCTTCAATGATTCTTGGTCAGAGAAAGTAAATACTTCCTTTTAGGAAGAAACATTGCCCACTGGTGAGTCTGTATCATTCTCACACTGTCACATAACTGACATTATTATTATTGTTAATTATTATTAATGTATTTAGTACAGAGTCTCAGGGTCCACAGGGTCTCACTACACACATTGGACTTGCAGTGATTCTCCCGTTTTTAGCCTCCCAAGCCCTGGGATTATAGGCGCGCTCCACTACGCCCATTCTCAACCATCCCCTCAGTGTGCCCCACGGCTGGGACCAGTGTGGAAGGCTGGGGACTGAACACTGGCCGCAGCGCTCTACCTAAGCAGGCGCTTTAGTCGGCTGAGCTATCTGGTCAGCCCACATGTCTGACTTTAGGGCACTAACATTGATCAGGTTTTAAAATAGGTAAAGACTGAACACTGGGAGATCAGATGCAAAATACAAAAGTATCTGAAATTACTTTGAGAGTCACATGCGGCAGCGCTCAGATTTTCAACTTTGCTATTACTGTAATGCTATCATGACTGTAGCTAGCACCTCGCATGCATCAACAGAGCACATCTGCAGAATCTAATTGGCCCTAACATGGTAATTAAAGTTGGTGAGCACAGGCTAGCAATCCATGGAGCCAGGAAATAGCTGAGTGTTCTGAAGAAGTCTTTTTGTATTTATATATTCTAGTATTATTTCTGTTGTTTTTATAGCCAGTATATTCAAGTACTACAAATTTCATATCTGGAAAATGTTTATCTTTAACTTTTGGTTAGGTTTTAAATTACTTAATAGCCAGTTTAAATGTAGATAGTAGGAACTAAATGACTAGGCATGCATTTTACTTAATTTAAGAAACATTGATTTATATTCTTTTTATTTTATTTTATTTTTATTTTTTTCTTGTTTCAGAACCTTAGTTTGTTTATTCACTCATTTTTATGGCTGGCTCAGCCCACCCCAAGGGCAGGGCTGGCACAGCATGTGGTGCCGGGGATTGAACCGCGGTCCCTGAAGCCTCCCAAGCTTTCCCAAGCAGGCGCTTTAGACCACTGAGCCATCCCGCCAGGCCCAACATTGATTTATATTCTTATCTGAAAAAATGTGAACTCTTTTCTCTGGTCATTTAGAGTTAAATTAAACTGATAAAGCATTTGACTTACCATTCAAATCAACATATATGTCCTTAAAAGAATAAGCGTTAAGGATTCATTAATTTAAATGACCGAAATTCTAAAGTACATTAAATGACATACATAAGCTATACCATAATTAAGACAAATAATATCAACAGGAGAAAAAAATAGAAAGAAACAAATTATAACGTATACATTAATGATTACCCAAAATTATTACAAACTGTATGAATTGCAAATATGCACAAAAATGTAATGATGGATCTAATGTACCATTACGTATTACTAAAAGAGGGTTTTTACATCAATTTGATTGAGAACTCAAGCCAAAAAAAAGGTATTTATCAATAAATGTTGTGTTCCAACTCAAAGGATTTCCAGCTTAGTCTTGTATTTAAGAGAAGATAAAGAACTCCTTGGAATTGTGAATGTAATGTGACAGTAAGAATTTCTGTAGCATTTTCTTTCTAATATGAAAAGAAGTATGGAGCCAGTAAGATAGCTCAGGTGACTAAGCACCTGCTTTGAGAAGCACAGGGATCAGGGTTTGATCCCCAGTACAGCATGTTGCGTTGCATGGTGGTGCACACCTGTAATCCCAGCGCTGGGAGGTTTGAAGCTAGGAGAATCAGTACAAGTCTGAGCTGTGTAGTGAGGCCCCATAGTAAACACATAAAAATGAAACAAAAAGGAAGTATGGAAACTGAGCATTCAAAATCTTAGCTAGAGCAGCTGTTTCTAGGAATATGGTGATTGGATAAGCCACCAACATTGAAAACAAAACCAAGGGAAGAAGTGGCTGGAATGACCTAGCTGGTAGCAGGAGGGAGGCATTGCTTTATAGTTAAGAGGGCAGGAATAAGGGGCTGGGGAGATAGCTCCGTGGCACAAGTGCCTGCCTGGTAAGTACAAGGCCATGAGTTTGAACCCTGGCCCCACAAAAAGACAGAGAGAGAGAGAGAGAGAGAGACAGACAGAGAGAGACAGAAACAGAGAGAGGGAGAGAGACAGAGAGAGAGAGAGAGAGAGAGAGAGAGAGAGAATAGATTGATTCCTAATCATTTTTTTTCATCCTCTGGGAGCGTGTTGTCCAATGTGCCTACAAAGGAATTCTATAAGCCACCGTCATCCCAGGAAGACCCGTATTACCCCAGGGGCCACAACAGGACATCACCCCAAAACCCTCAAGAGTACCTCAGTGATAAGTAGAGTAAAATATTCATATTCAGAAGAAGTATCACGGAATGGAACAAAGGCAGGTGGAAGCTATGAAAACTTCACAAATCTCTGTTCTTCTGTCCTTTCCAGGGTCCTCTGAGGCAGATCTGATGGAGCCAGAACAATAAATGGGACAAAATAGCAAGAAGGAATACAGTCCAGCTCTCAGCCTCTTTCTTCTATCCCTGACAGCAGAAGGGATATAAAATGTTATGACAGAGTCCATTTTGAAGTTTTATTGCTTTCCGTTGTTGCTTTAACGCATTGGCTGTTGCAGTGTTTCCCTACATAGCCGTGACTCATGGTGACCCTCTTGCTTTCAGGCTCCCAGCACTGGGGTTGTAGGTGTGTGCTACTACGCACGGACTCTGTGGCCAGCTCAGCCTGAATGCAGTGCCAGGGATTGAACTGTGTTCCCTGAGCTTGCCTAAGCAGATGCTTTAGTCCACAGATATCTTGCTGGTCCCAAATTTTGAAGTTTCAAATTCTGTGTGAGCTACCTCTGAAATGAGATCAGTACTATCAGTTGCCAGTCAAATGTTAGAATCCAAAATGTGACAAAGGTCAGAGCACACGGTTTGTTTTAAACGATAGGTGTAGAACACAATAACATTGCTGCTTCTATATCATACAAAACTTCAAAAAAAAAAAAGTAAATATATGACATCATTTCCATGATGCCATGGCTTGTCTGCGATGACCCTGCAAAGCCTGGTGCTGGCACAGAAATGGGCTCTGCGCAGGTGGCTGGATCCAGTGGGTGCTGCTGGGATCAGCATGTGCGTCTGGGGTTGATTCACAGCTGGAGCTCGCAGGCAGCTGCCCCAGCCTGGGTGTGAGAGCTACCAGGCCTAAGGGTCGCCTGGACAGGAGACAGGGGACACAAAGAGAGTCACTTCTCGCCCCTCTCGTCGCTTGCTGCTGCGCTGCTCTGCTGCCTGTTGGCTGCTTCTCCCTACACTGCTCTGCTGGAGTCCACTCTGCCTCAGATCCCGCCAACTAGGACAGGAAACCTCCGTGAGCTGTGAACAGCGATGGGCCGCTCCTCCAGGGGGCTGGGCGTTGTATCTCAGCAATGAGAAAAGTCACTAAGACAAACGGCTACACTCGAAGTTTAATAGCATCAACTATGAACTAAATGTCAATGGATTTGAGATAAATTATATCATAAATTATCATGAATATACAATTTTTTAAATATTGTTTAAACGGTGCCTCTTACAGAGTAGATGTTTAATAAATCTTCTTAAATAGATAAATATTTACCAGAAGCAAATAATTCCTTTAATAGTATAAATAAAAGAATGATAAAATAGAAGCTTAAGTGTCACCAATGATATAATTTTGTTTTTGTTCTGAACCTATTAACTCCATAAATGATATCACTTCAGGAGCTCATGTTTAAAAAGAAATGCAGGTGCAATTTTTTATTGAAAACTAACATTGGTAACTTTACATCAATGTATTTTAAATTCTAATGATAACTTCTAGGGTTGTTTGAAATAAAAAAAACACTGGTAAAAGATATACTAATGATGCTATAATAATAATAACATGGCTCTGATAAGCAGTTAATAGACTATACAACTTAAAGCATTTCAGATGCAGAGTATGCTAAAATTTCAATTGCGTGGATAATATGAATACAGTTTTATTATTTAGCTCAACTCAGTTTTCTAATAATGTAAAGACTTTATATTAGGGACTTTATATCAGCAAGCAATGAAATTTTAGCCTTTTTAGGATCCAATGTCTCTCACTGGTCTAAGCACAAATTTTTATGTATGCATTCATTTTTATTGGTAGGATGAATTATGAAATAGCTGTGAGTGAAATCCAGTACTTAATCTGTGTCATCAGCATTCTCCTCCTGGGAACAAGTTTAAATATTAGTTTCTACAGGGAAAGGGATTCATATAGATACAATATTTCTCAAATTAGTAAAATTTTCTTATTAATTCATACTGTATCTTTATTTTCTTAATGTCCTCTTTTAAGGTGAATATGCTAATTGAAATACTGAAAATGCTTGTGAATTACTAAGGTCTATAGAAATAAACATTGATTTGATCGTAATGCTTTTCCTCATTTAATATTTTATGAAAGAGATATGTTAGACACCCCTCTAGAAATTATATCAGCACTATAAAATACAAGATATGTCCAGATGCCATTTTAAAACTTGATTTGGTAACAACTTCTTTGGTAGAAATAATCTTAAAATAATGACTACCTCTTCAATATCCTTATTCTGTGTCCCAAGTGGAATTCAGGCAAAACTGAGTCCTAGCTACACAGATTTATTTCCACTCTAGGAAGGAAATGAAAACAGTGACAAAGTAGAACACAGTAAAACATTCAAACAACAGTCAAATATTATATCATCATTTTTCATTATTCATTGCAGTGGGCATCTAATCTAATATTAGCAGCAGGATTTAACTCCCTTTATTAGGTTTGTCATTGCTCAGTTGATGTAATTGCTGGGACCTCAAGACTGATGTAATAAATACTGTAACTTATTCATTAATTTGTCAGAAATTATGAAGTCTTAAAATATCAAATAATTTAAACCTTTTTAATAAACCTTGAGAAATTTAATGATCGCACAACTGTCTTAGTTGATGATTCTTTTTCTTTAATTGTTCCTTTGGTAACTGAAGTTAATAAAAGCAAAATGTTTAGTAAAGGCAATTTCTTTTTTTTTTTTTTTTTTTTTTTTTTTTTTTTTTTTTTTTTTTTTTTTTTTTTTTTTTTTTTTTTTTTTTTTTTTTTTTTTGCAGGACTAGGGTTTGAACTCATGACCTTGCACTTGCCAGGCAGGCACTTGTGCCATGGAGCTATCTCCCAGGCCCTGTAAAGGCAATTTCTATTTGACTTCTTATAGAAAAATGACACTGACACTGTGATTGGAGCTGTAAATGTATGGGCTATGTGTCAGTGTCTTGGTTTCCCTTAGTAAGTTTGAAGCTTCTTGGTTAACTATAATATTTTATCTCACTGATACTTAGAGTTTACAAGGGAAAGGTTTTACTACAGAACATGTAATTTGTATGGTTAGCTTATAATATTCACCCAAAGAGTCAAATGCAAGATTGTAGGAGACCTGTTCATGCACTAGAAAACCAAACAAACCAGCTGGGAAGCTGGGTCCAGTGGCAATATCCCACAGGGGTAGAGGCCTGGAGCATGGGGCAATGTCTCGTGCAAGTCTGTATTAAGCATTTGCACTGGGAAGGCCCAAAGGTCAGAAATGGAAGCTTAAACATTTGAGCTGGTGGGATCAATGCTGTTTGCCAGCAAGCTGAGAGGACGGTGCTGGAGGCAGAAAAGGATGCTTAACGTGAAGGCTAAAGCTATCCCAGAGGGAACCACAGCCACCCTTATTGAAGCAAAAATCTGAGCTCCTGCAAGGATGAGTACAGCTGAGTTCATGTCAAGGAAACCAGTGTGACAAGCTTCTCCAGGACAATAAGCAACACGCCATCTTCCCTTCCAGGTATCTTTTTACACTGTTGCCAACAGTACTTAGGTGGATCCTCTGCACCCAGCACCATACTCATTCAGGCAGATGTTACAAGTTGGTCACTAGCTAATCTACCACATCATCTAGACACGGCCCTGGCTAGTTTATTGCAGGCAAGGAATATCGAAAGAAGTCAAGAAGAGACAAAATATGAAAGGGAATAAGATGTTAGTTCACCCCTATCTAAAAGAATAGAGTGGTACCTTGGTTCCTGAACTTCACTCTTCCTATGCACCAAATCCTAATCAAGCCAAATTCACCCTGAGGTTCAGTGTAAATAAGGGTAATCGGTCCTGTATATTTCAACCACAAAAAGTATAATACAGTACAATATAGAGACAGACAACCCAAACCTCGATGTAGGCAATTTCCAGTGTTCAGCACAGGAAGGCTGGGGACACTCTTTGGAGGGAGAGTCTGCCTTCTTAATGACAGGGGGAGACCTTCTTCAGGGCTTTCCTCTCCTGATCTTATCTGCAGGGCCAATGTTGATGAAAAAATCTGTATAGTGTCTCTCTTTTTTTTTTTTTTCCTGTGTTGCTTCATACTCCGAAAATGAGAGACCGCATGACGGTTCATAAGACTCACCACTCTATTCATTACAGTCACGTTGCACTGGTACTTCTTGGAGAAATCCTGACACCTGTTCCATTTTTCCACACTGGATTTTATCGCATTGCTGCCTACCTCCTATTTTCATCTTCCTCTGTGGAGTGAGCCTCAACCATTGCCTTCTGCTGCTCTCTCTGGAGTCGCACAAGTTCTTTTGTCATTGGCGCCTCCCTATGACCCTCAATGAGCTCCTTCATATCTGCACCATCGACATAGAGAACTACGCTTTTCCCTGGACACAGTCTCCTCCATGGCCTGCGCTTCATGTTCAGTGACACATTCTAGTCACAATTTCCTCCAGGTTGAGTTTGAGGTCTGGTGTGTGACATCTTTTTAGGCTTTGTCAGTGAGGTTGATGCAGTGAAGGACATGGAAAGGTTTCAAGAGCACCTATGTGTACAGCTTCTTAAAGTTACTGGTCACTTGCTAGTGTGTGGGCTGCTGAAGCGGTATTGTGCTGGGGGGGAGGAAGCTGACTTTTGTAAATTGTTACTCAGCATTCATAAGATCCATCAAGGCAAAAGCCTTGTCCGTCAGAGAACAGGCACCATTCAGGAAGTGGCTGTCAGAAAGATATGGTTTAATTGTGAGTGTGGACACCACCTCTGGCCATTCCATGCGTAGTGACCCAAGCTCTTGCACTGGCCTCCGTGTGATGGACGGCCTGTTCCTCTAATGCAGTAGGGGTCTGGGAGTGATCCACTATCAGTTGGTTAATCTTCAGATCACATCTTTTGCTCACACAGAATAAAAGGTTCAGTTTAACCATGGGCTTGTACCTCGGCAGTGGCCTTCCTCCTGTATGATGGAGTCTCAGTTCAGCACCTTCTTCTGGAAGAGCCCTGGTTCACTAAAGTTGAACACTTGTTAAGGAACGTATCTGTCTGCCTTGATAAATTTCAGGAATCCTCTCTATCAGGTTTCTGCATTGGCCTTGTCAGAAGCAGTAGTCTTGCCACATCACTTCTTGTGCAGAATTTATCAAAGCAGCCTCTATGGGCTTTCAATTCATCACTTGTTGCCCCAGCAGAGGGGTGCTCTCATAGTAAGTCACTGTGCAATTTCCTGGACTGTAGTAGAGTCGCAAGTCCTGCTTGAAACTATACAAGGCTTTGGAGATCATCTAGTGAGATCAAATGAGTTTTACAGAATGAAATCAGCGTTTCTTTGAAGTATTCAATCTTGTGAAAAAATTGTTAAAACATTCCATCTTGGGACTTGACAGTCTATTTCATTCTCCATCTCAATCCTCACTCCAAAGAATTGCAAGCCTTCAACAGTCTATGGAGCATGGTGCAGAAACAGCAGGACTGTGGCACTTCATGAAGATATTAGAGACACAAAGTTAGCTAAATAGAAGTATTCAGAACTGAACAAATTCTGGCTGCAGTACCATCTGGTGCTGAGGGTAAGTCCTTCACAATTGTTTCTTCTTCATTGCTAGATATTTAAGTAAAATGATTTATGGGAAGGGCATACTACAGTGCCTCTCTATATTAACTATTTACAATTCTAATTATTTGAATACAGGCTGACCAAAGGTGCATGATTTTTTATGCTTGGAATGCTTGTCATTCTGGCCTTTTAGATGTTTGCTGCTTCTAATGTAATTTCAGCTACTGCTATACTCTCTGTCAAGTAAATGCCCACCAGCCACCAGAACCCAGTGTTTTAATTTGCATATATTGAATGCTCAATGATGTTGAACTTTTTTCATATATTTATTGGTATTGAAAGAGTAAAATAAGATTCAAAATACATAATAGATATTGTGAGAAGGGAAAATGCTATTTGAAAGGGAAGAGCAAGGGAAGGACTGGGGAAAGGAAAAGAGGAAGAGGGAAAAAAAGAAAAGAAGATATATATTTATGCACACAATGTAGTAAGGTACTTATGCTACTAGTTTCTTTGTAAATAAAGATTTGTGCTTATATTGTTTGATCAGTTTTTCATGCTTATGTCTTGTAATCTGAGCAACAGCATTGAAGATAACAATACCCAGTGTGATAACCATTGGTGCTCTCCCTCAGTCTGTGGTAGCATAACTTCACTCTCTTGCTGTGCTATGATAGTCTCCCTGCTGACCTCTTCTTATAAGTATAATGGGAATGTTGGATTACAGCCCACAATGATGGCTTCATCATAACCTCATTAAATCTCAGATAAACTCAAATCTACATATTTTAGGTAATAAGGCTTCAATATATCTTTTTGTACCAGTAATAGGCACATTATAAACCATAGACAACACACAAATTAGTCAAATTTCCAATTTTCTTCTTCCTGCAAATAGAACTTGTACCTAATTTGCGTATAAACATCTACTAGTTCTTTAGAAAATAAGTAAAATGTGGATAAATATTTTAAAGTGAAAATTAGGTCACTGTATTTAAACTTTCCAGTATACAGGAAGGTACTTTACAAAAAGACTCTGTTGTTTCCAAAAGGCTGTGCTGCTTACGGTCTCTCCTGTGCTGTGCTTTTGTGTCTGATCTTCCATACCCCAGCCTTGTACACTGCCTCCTCTCTCTAAGGAAGTCTGGGTTCTGACATATTTATTTACCCACACTAGTGCAGAAGTTGCCTCTAGGAGCGCCACTGGAATATTACAAGAGCATCAACAACCAACTCCAAAGGAGCGAATGGTGGGTCTAAGGAAATGCTTCCTTATGGATAGTCGAGCAAAACTTTAGCTGGTATACCAGTTGCCATTATAGATACAACAAATGATTCCTGTGCATTTACATATAATTTACCCAAGTTTATACAGGAAATGAAATTTTCCAAAATATAGAATTATTTCTTCATTGATTCAGTATTATTCATTAACACAGATGAAGAATTTAGCGAAGTTCTTTTCAAAACAGACACGAAAGAGATTTTCATCCCAGTTGATTCCTTGTCTTCCTGACTGTACCATGCCACCGACCCTGGATGAGGTATGCATGGTCTCACACACGATCTCCTGCTACAAATTCCTGCCCTCAGGTTGACTTATGGGAAATCTAAATAACCCTAAGTTATGAATACTACAAACATTATCTTGCAAAAAACAACCCACCGCTACTTGTAAATTTTTTTTTCCTAGACATAATCTTGAGGAAAACTTGAAACACAGATGGTATTGTGATATCATAGTCGTGAGACAGCAAAGGAAAGCTTAAAATAATAACAAGGAGAAAAGTTATGTAAATAAAAATGGCCGAGATTTCACTGAAAGCACATCTGTCTTCATGTTCAGGTGAGATCTACCTTTTCATTTCTTTCTTTACTCTTACTTCTTCTCTTTGACTTACATTTTTTTTTTTTTTTGGTAGTATCAGAGATGTTTCCTGAAGAGTAGCTATAAGGCTAGAGTCCTTTCAGGAGACCTTGAAAGAGCAGCAGAAAGAAGGAAATATAGAGTGCTGATTGTCTTATGTCTTCTGTTTTAAATGAGAAGATGAAGTAGCGTCATTCAGTTGTGCCTTTTCTTTCAAGACTGAAACCTATCAGAAAAGCCTCAGATTATGGTCAGCAGAACTTACTCAGAAGGGTTAAGGCAGATCTTAGCGGGCTGGGGAGACAGCTAGGAGGTCTAAATGCCCACCTGACAAATGCATAGACCTGGGCTACATCTCCAGGACCACATGCCATGCTGGCCGCTCACTGAGCAGCCATCAAGTCTGGCCATGATGGCACATCCTGTAATCTCAGCGCTGGGGTTGCTGAGCCAGGAGGATCACTATGAGTCCAAAAACTTAAAACCAGATAAGGGTAGCTCTCAGGTCTTTAAACCACTCAAGAGTGTAAATAATTTCTAGGTCTATCCAGGGTCATAATTTAGCAAGTAGGTCACAATTTCTTAAGGAACTCTAAGCTTTCTTCATGCGTAATGTCTTTCCAGACTTGTCCACTGAGTTCCGGACTCATGTGTCCAACAGCCTACCTGACACTTCTACTTGGGCGCCGAAAAACACAATTTCTCAACTTTTCTGTAAGTTAACTACTTATGGCAATGTTCCCTTAGCTGTCAGGCTACTGTGCTATTTTCTGTGTTCCCTGCTTAATGAATGGCATCATCACTCATTAATTTTCATGTCCAAGAACCCAGATGACTGTTTTGACATTTCATTAACTTTCCCTATTTGTGTGTAATCCATCAGCAAGCCCTGAAACTAACTGAGTGGCTCTTAAATATACAGTTATTGCTATGTCTGTCCTCATCGCCCTCAAAGAGCTTACTGAATTTGTCCCTAATGCTGTCCCAGTATCCATACCTAGTTCTCTCCAGTCTGTTTTCTTACTTGTGCAAATACTGTACTGTGGGTTTCTGCTAGTCTATGGAAAGAACCAGTTAAGGCTTCCTATTTCATTTCTTTTTCCAATTTTTCATGCATGTAACTGATAGTCTAAACAATTAATTTGTAGGCAACATTATAAAATACAAAATACTGTCTAATTCATATTATTATATTTAGTGCAAGTCTGTGTCGTTTCTCACCTTTTATTATCATTATTTTGTATTCTCTCTAAAAATGAAAAATATGTTCTTAGGATACATAATAGAGCCATCTGTTTCACCTAAGTTTTTTCCATAAATAATAGTATTTCTTTTTATGGTTGAAAACTTTAAGTCACAACTTATTTAGCTATTCACTTCCTGGTGGCTACTCAGTCTGATTTCATGTCTGAATTATTATGAGTAGTGTGCAATAAATGTGAACAAAGTAGAGAGTCTTTAGTTAATAATTTGGTGTATATTTCAAAATAACTAGAAGAGGAAACTTAGAAAGAGCTAACCAAAGAAGACTAATAAAAGTGCTGGAGATGTATTGCAGCTATACAGTGCTTGTCTCTCACGTGTGAGGTCATAGAATTGAAGAAAGAGAGTGACGGAAAGAGAGAGAGAGAGAGAAAGAGAGAGTAGGAGAGAGGGAGAGAGAACAGGAAGAGATACTGGATATTATAATTTCTTTGAGTCACTTCAATTATACATATACAAGCATGGAAAAATTATACAGTACCTCATAAAGGCATATAAACATCATGCATTAATTAAGATTGAATTATGAAAGAATGAGCACAAGGTTCTGAGTTCAATCTCTAGTACCAAAAAAAAAAAAAAAAAGGGTTTTATAACCTGACGATTTAAAACATTAAATATAAAAATGCATTGATAAAACATGGCAGTATACATTTAGTACCCTTAGAATAAATGGTAATAAAAATGAAAAAGAGACTCTGATACCTTATACAAAATTACATTTACTGAAGAAGCATCAAGCTGCTTGCGAAGTGAAAAAAACAGGAAGTACCAGAGGTGGAAAAGAGGAAGAAGAAGAAGAAGAAGAAGAAGAAGAGGAAGAGGAAGAGGAAGAAGAAAGAAAGAAAGAAAGAAAGAAAGAAAGAAAGAAAGAAAGAAGGAAAGAAAGAAGGAAAGAAAGAAAGAAGGAAAGAAAGAAAGAAAGAAGGAAAGAAAGAAAGAAAGAAAGAAAAAAGAAAGAAAGAAAGAAAGAACAAAGACAGTGAGAGGGTTTTGGCTATGGAGAGTGGAGACATTTTGTTGAATATTATTTCAAGAGTTTTGTTCTAGAACTCAGAAGGCCAAGCCGCTGATAATTTAGCCGCGGTCACGCCCCAAGAACGACAGCTAAGTCGCTCGCACAGGGTCTCCTGGCTGCGGACCCACGCCTGCCTTCCTCCTCCGGCTGACGCTGTCGCAGCACAGGCGCTTATCGCCATCATCTGCCCCTCTGCTACTCTTCTGTGGTCCCAGTGACTAACTGGCAAGTGCAGCATTTGAGTTTATCCACTCTGTGCGCGCAGTTGTGTGTGGGAAATCCACAGAACGAGTTCCAGGCAGTGAGGACGGGAACACCCAACCCTCTTTTCTTTGTAACAGACAAACCAGCTCCCTGGAGAGCCTCTCGGGTTGTGGTAGGAGCTCACCACAGAATGAAGGCCAGCGTCAGACTGGCCTTATCCCAAGTCCCCAAGTCCGCATTCCCAAGTTCTCCTTCTCCATCCTCTCAGATAAGTGTCTCTGCTCGTGTTCTTTCCTCTTTCTTTACCTACCCTCCCTAATCAATCCCATCTCATCTTATTACAAATTCCTCAGGAAAGCCTGATACACAAATTCACTGAGATTACCCTGTACTTTTCTTCTTCTTGTCGGAAATTATGTGCATGTATTAATTTTTTAGGGGGCTGGGGAGATAGCTCCAAGGCACAAGTGCCTGCCTGGCAAGTGCAAGGTCGTGAGTTTGAACCCCAGTCCCACAGAAAAAAAAAAAAAAAAGAAAGAAAG
>PVJA010021394.1:0-35623 GCA_004027025.1 Myocastor coypus | reverse complement strand
TAGGAGGCTTAGATTCAATAGCCTCCAACGTCACAAGCTTCACTGGTGGCACACTGCAATTGCAAAACCTTTGATTGTATATGTATCTGCTTCCTCTTAGTCCAAAGAGAAGTATATTCTTTCCTGTTTTTTTTTTCTTTCTTTCTTTTTTCTATGCAACATTAATAGGGAGGTGGGTCATGCCCACACACTGCACTCTTTAGAATGATTGTGAGGACATTATGCAATATGTCAACTTTTAAAGAAAAAAAGGGGGAAAAGAAAAAAAAAAAAGTAATGTGGATTTAGAAAGGTTAATGTTTAGTTGTTTGATCAATCTTATATACCTATATGTATTAATCTAAACTGATCTGATGATGAAAATATGTAATATAACCATTGTTAAATTTAAACAATAAAAGAATTGAAAAAAAAAAAAAAAAAGAAGAACAGATTCTGAGGTGACAGCAAGTTTTGCCACAAGTCTGCCCAGTGTCTGACATTTAAGCTTTTACTAAACAGTAGATATTGTTCCTTTTTTCTAGTTATGAACAGACCCTTAAAAACTTTTCTTAAACACAGAAAAATTGGAAGATTAATAATATGGATCACACACGTATATCCTTTACTTAGATTTTCCATGCTGCAACATTTGATCCCATTTGCTTTATTTTCACTCTCTCCCAGAATAAACACTGAATTTTGTAACCTCTTTTTAGACGTTAGATGTGACCATCCAATTTTACATTAGCCAATGAGAAATGAGCTACAGTCAGATAGATGGCTGTGGACTGACATGGGCCCCTCCCATGTCACCCCTCTTGCAGGTTGGATCCTGGACATATGAGGGTATCTCCCACCCTAGACCTGGGGGCAGGAAGAGAAGGCAATGTCATGGTGATAAATGTAAAGCATTGTGGAAAAAGCCTGGGTGCTTCTACAAAGACTGCTGGTTGAGAACGTAAACAATAAATTATCGTATTCATTCATTCATATTTTAATTTTGAGTAGAACTTTAGGTTCTATGAGAAGTAATATTTTACTTTGTAAGCATTATCCACATTCCATGGGGGCAAAGAACAGGAATTCTAAATATAGATTGCCTGTATGTGCACAGAAATCCTGTCTTAACTGTGTACCAGCTATGAGACTTCAGGGAAATTTTTCACTGGGCCTGACCCCCTGTTCTTTCAGTTTTGAAATGAGCACTCAACTCATATTTGTAGTTAGACATTTACTTTGCCATAAATAAGGATACATTTGAGTTATTTGTAGGAAAATGGATACACCATGAGAGCATGTTAAATGACACAAATGAGACATGCAAGCTTAAATATCACATGGTTTCTCTTAAATGAGAAATACAAAATATAAATAAAGAGCAAAATTAAAAAGACAAAATAGGAAACAGAGAGATAAATCTTTCTCAAATGGGAAGGAGACCAAGAGATAGAGGGCAGGGATGGGGGGAAGAAGGAAGGCAAAGGGAATGAAAGCAGAATTAAGATATGTAGTGCACAGGCACCAACTTCCCCTGAGGAGTGTAACTATGCACTGCAAGCATGCACCCATAAAAATCAAAATTGAAAAATAAAAATACAAGTTATACTTTTTAAAAAAAGAGTATATGCTTTAAGCAGAGCTCTGTATACAACAAGCACCATATGCACATTACCTAAGGCTGAGGATGTAGCCCAGTGGTACAGCAACCAACAAGCTGATAACAGGAATCAAAACATAGCAATAATTTAAATGCAAACTTAAGGTATAAATATACTTTTCAGGGGCCCGGCAGGATGTCTTAGTGGTCTAAAGCACCTGCTTAGGACAGCTTAGGCAGCTGCAGGGACCGCGGTTCGATCCCCGGCACCACATGCTGCACCAGCCCTGCCCTCAGGGCAGGCTGAGCCGGCCATAAAAATAAATAAATAAACAAACAAAAGTTCTGAAACAAGAAAAAAAAAATAAATAAATGTACTTTTTAGGTAATAAAAATCACATGCACTTATATATTCAGGGTGTCTGAGATAATTATAGTACTCATTTCTATAAGTTGTTTGAAAGTAATAGTTAATGTTTAAAAACTTCGCATTGATTAGCTCTATATGCTTTTATCTATAGTCTGAGTAACTACATTGGAAACAGCAAAGTGCAATAAAAAACCAAGGATCAATAGCTCTCATCTTGTTATTCTAATGGGTACTATTTCTAATGTCTTATCAATTAATATTCTTTCTTTAAAACAAAATTTTAAAGTAAACTAAAATTTGGACAAGGAAAAAAAAAGCAAAGCAAAAGTCCTAAATCTTACCTATTTTTCTCCTCACTAAGACTTGAGAAATATGTATATGGGCGGGCACTGCTTTGGTTGTAGTACTGGATACTAAAGCCAGGCCCTTATGCATTCTAAGAAAGTGCTCTACCACTGACCTACATCTCCAACCCTTGTTTTGTTTTTAAATATTTAGTTCACTGTTAATGATTAGTGCTCTCATCAATAGCATATAACTCTTATATCTGTAATCTTATTTTATTATAAATAATGTTTCACACTAAACTCCTGGGCATTTTGCTACTTAAAGATGTAGCTTAGAAAGGTGGCTAAGAATGTATAGGGTTAAGCCATAATTAGGTGAAAAATTTTTTCTCTCTATCCAAGAAACTCCATTATTATCACTCTACAAAAGTGAGATGAACATGTTGCTCTGAGGATATAGTATAGAATCCCAACATAGGCCCTGTGCTAGTCAGCTTTCAGTTGCTATGACCAAATACTTGAGAAAATCAACTTAAAGAGGAGAAGATTTATATTTGGCTCACAATTTCCTACTCTTCAGCCTGTGTTTGGCAGGTTGTATTGATTTTACATCCGTGATGAGGCAAGACAGGGTGTTCATGCAGAGTAGTTACTCATTGCATGACAGCCAGGAAGCTACAGGAGGGAGGTGGAGGGCAAGATGGGACAAAACTACAGTCTTGGAGGACACGCCTGCTAGGAAATTCTTTTTTTGTTGTTGTTTTACTTTTTAAAGTTTCTAATACTAGCAGAAAATATCATATCATATCATGTCTTTTTTTTGAGACAGGGTCTCGCTATGCAGTTCAGGCTGGCCTTGAGCTCACTTCTGTAGCCCAGGCTGGTCTCTAACTCGTGCCAATCCTCCTGCCTCAGCGTCCCAAATGCTGGGATTACAGGTGTGTGCCACCACACTGGCTCATATCATGTCTTATAAGTAGATTGTAAGTCAAAGATGCAGTATAAATCTTAAAACAAAAATTAAGATAAAACAATATTCAAAAAAATTAATCAAATATTAATTAATTCAAAATTAAATATTTCAAAACAATTCAACTAAGAAAAACTTAGGATAATAGTAAAGAATTACTAAGAAAAAAACATAACATAAAGACTAGAATGGCAAATATATGGCCAGCATTTCTCTAACAGTTTGGGGATAGGATATCACACAAAGTTCTAGTATGTCGTGGACATAAACAGTCTCCATGTTACTTCCTGGTGGCCAGGTGTCATTTGTGGGACTGAGCTACTGCTATTTCCTTGATATCCACCCTGTAGATCTGGCCATAATCATGACCTATAAGTTACAGGAGAAATCCATTTCTAGAGTATGTTCATGGAAATATTTTGCTGCTGTATACAGAAAAATAATGGAAAGACTGCTTTTATAAACCTCTTTTTCTGCAAGGAAATATCTCTAACAACTGTGTCCACTTCCTAAGTTTCTACCATCTGTCCATAGCCCATTAAATTGTTGATCCATTCTTCTTTTTATGCTTTTTTGTATTTATTTATTTTTATTATTATGGCTGACTCAGGCTGCCCTGGGGGTGGGGCTGGCCCAGCATGTGGTGCTGGGGATCAAACTGCAGTCCCTGCAGCTGACTAAGTTTGCCTAAGCAGATACTTTAGACCACTGAGCCATCTCTCCCATCTGTTGATCCATTCTAACCTCTGTAAAATACTTCTTTGACCATCATGTTGCAAAGCAACTTTTCTGTTCAATTACCCAAGAGACAGCACATGATTAACGGATCCACAAAAAAGATCACTCCTTAAATTAAAAAGAAAAAAAAAAACAATAGATGTATTTTTAAACACAGCATTAAAATATTCATATTAGAAAAAAGTAGATATTTTTGCTATGACTTCTGCTATTTCTTTTCTCTTTCAAAGTCACTTTTATTTGGATTAATATAGGCCTGAGGGGCCTAATGTACAGCTCAATGGAAGAGTTCTTAATTAGCATACAAGAGATCCAGGGTTTGATCTCTGGCAAACCACATCTAAAAAGGGGCTAGGGATGGACCTACCATCTGTAGAAACAGGAGTTCCATGCTTAGAGGTTGTCTACTTACCCTTGTTGCTGGGACAAAATGCCCAATACTCAAAATTAAGGAAAGAAAGATTTATTTAGCTGACAGCTAGTGGAGGTTTCAGTCCATACTCATCTGGCTCCCAGGCAGAGTGGCACATGGAAGAGGGAAGCAGTTCATAGAGGGAGAAGGCAACAAAGAGTAAGGGGAGGAGCAGCAGCTATGGCAGCTAGCCAGCCTCTTTCCCTTCTTATAGACAAGACAGCTGAGTCTCTAATTAGTAAGTCATGGAGCTATGGCTCACACTCTAAAGTCTACATTCTAAAGGACCAGCCAGACAGCTCTGTGAATTAAAGTGCCTGCTTAGGCAGATCCAAGGACTAGGGTTTGATCCCCAGTGTGAAGTCTTATCCTCACTTCCAGGACACACTGAGGCTGGGGTGGTGGCACACGCTTATAATCCCTTTGCTTAGGGATCCTCCTGAAAACCAGAGGATCACTATGAATCCAATCTACATAATGAGACTCTATAGACCCTGTAGTAAATACATTAAAAAATAATATATAAAATCTATATTCTAACCTCTATAAAATACTCCTTTGACCATCATATTGAAAAGCAACTTCTTTGGTTTGATTACCCAAGAAACAGAATAAGCCCATGGTAAGGGGATCCATAAAACAGGTCAATGAAAGAGTTCTTCCATATATTCCCAGGGCATGTGTAGCACTCATACCCATAATTCCAGCTTTGGATCATGAATTAATCACAAACTCTAGAATCCTGACCCAGTGACTGCACTAGGCTTTGGGGAGACAACTAGACACAAATCATAGTAGGGGTTTCAAAGGTGCTAACCCAATCCTATGTGAGCCATGTAGTTTTGTTTCTAGCTTCTTTCTGTCCTGATTAGAGAATTGCTCAAGGCAAGCACAAATGGTAGCAAAATTTTATTAGAGCTACAAAAAGAAATAGGCTCTTAAGAGAAACTTTGGGTCAGATAAAAACAGAAGTGCATGATTCAGTGTGAAGGTGGAACACCATGCAAAAGGAACATAGTGGCAAAAGCTTAATGTAGACTGTTTCTTTTGGATCATCCACTTCTCAAGATGACATCAGGTCTGGGCTATCTATGGAAAACTGGCTCAAGTTCTCTAGAAAAGTTATCATACATGGGCTTGGGAACTGCTCTGTACATGTTTTCCAGGATCTTGCCATGCCTCTTCTCCCAGCCAGGTTTAATCACATCTTTATGTCTCATTTCCCCTGTGAGGCTCAAATTCCCATACTTATTTGTGAGGTCCTGAGCTAGTGGACATCTCTGTCTTCTAGCTATAGGCTGTAGACCCTAACTACCGAGGATTATACACTTTCCCAATCCTCTGAGGTTGTGGCTTGTTGGTTGAGTTGAAGAGAAAAATGGTTAGAGGACAATGAGAAAAGAATCAGGGGGCCAGCAAGATAGTACAGTGGTCTAAAGCACCTGCTTTCTAAAGCACCTGCTTAGGAAAGCTTAGGCAACTGCAGGGACCACGGTTCTATCCCCAGCACCCTATGCTGCGCCAGCCCCATCCCCAGGGCAGGCTGAACTGGCAATAATAATAACAATAATAACAGAATCAGTTGAGCTATCTGTTACATGGGAGAAAGTAACTTCACTATTATCCTAGGGATGTAGAATCCACATATAGGGAGTAGATTAGATTTCTGTGCTTCTTGTAGAAGACAAAATACGGCAAAGAGGGAGGTTAGATAAATTATTTAGAGCCAGAGAGTAATAGCCTCAGCAAGACCACCTACATAATGGATTTAATAAGAAATGGGCACAGGTGCCAATATCAGCTCTGGTGAAGTAGCATCATTATTAATTCTATCTGTTCCTGGAGCAATACTTCAGTATTGCTTTCTGAAAAGGAGCGTTAGGTCTTCAGAGGTTCTCAGGAATAGCTTTCTTCTTAGTTCTATGAAAAGTCTAGTGACCATTTCCTGTATAGGCTTTTTACAGCTTGTTCACTACATCTCTTTGGAAGAACCAGGAGCTGGCAATAAGGCCAGGGTCTTACAAGGCTGTAGGGATGCTCTTCTTGCCTCCCTGTCAGTCTTTTGATCTCCCAAGGAAATTTTAGATGTATCTCTTCGGGATCCCTTGCAATGAATGACAGCGACTTGCTTGGGAACACAGACTACCTCTAACAGTTGCAGAATTTCCTTCTTGTATTTTATAAATGATTATCAGTCAGCAAGTTTCTTGGGTCCAGATTGCTGCATGGGCATGTGGCACCAGAAAGGCATATTTGGAGTCTGTGTAGACAGACTTTCCTGAGTCTGTGTTTCTCGCCTTTCCTGAATATTGATGCCCAAACAAGAAGTATGAGCTCCACTTTTTGAGCAGAGAGTCCTGAAGGAAATTGGTCTCAGTGACATACTAATGAACTGACAACCATATAACCCTCCTTTCAAAGTTTTCTTGGACAAAGCTCCTTGTCAGTGAGCCCCGCCTCCTCAGGGTCTTGGAGGGGCAGCTCACTGATGTCCTGCCCAATAGCTTAGGTCTGGGAATTGAGATGGTTTGTTCACAATAGTGGCTAACTTCTCAGCTTACAGACATCAGAGATGCAGGATTATGAGTAGTGTATGTTTTTATAATAACCCCAAAGATGTCGAAGGACATGGCCTGCTACTTGGGAAACTCTTCCCTGTTAACCACAAGTAACCTTTGGTCTCAGGAATCACTCTGACCTCATGGAAAGTTGCCACATGTAGTTTCAGTCCAAGCTGGAGGCGGGAGAATAGACAGAAGAGCAAGGTGCAGTTCAGCTCCAACTGTTCTTTGCTTCTTAGAACCCTCCTTTTCTCTTTTAGGAAAGAGACTGCAGTTATCCTGCCCACCTTCAGGGCAGCAAGTCAAGGCGGAATTCAAGGTCCCTTATTCCCCAGTCTCTGCTTCTTGGCTTTTCCCAACAATATTCATTCCTCCAGGAGGCCTGTGGCTGTATTTTCCTTGTAGTCTTTAGTGAGACTTCTGCTGGCAGCTGTTGTTAGTTTCTTTCAGAAAAAGAAATTTTCCTTCATTAAAACACCGTGAGAGGAATCACTTAATAAGATGCGAACTAAAAACGGGTTACAAGCAGGTTGCTGCCCCGCAGGAGACTGGAGCTAGATTCAGACAGCTAAATCTGGAAATCCCTCAGGTTTGGGGCTGGGAAGATCTCTGGTCCCAGAGCACAATGCTGCTCCTCTGTGGCCCCAGCCTGTGCAGTGAAGCTTGAATTTTAACAAGGGTCTTAGGTGATTGTCCTTCCCCAGAACATTTGAGAAACACTGACACTATCTGGATAGATCTGAATAATGTGGACTTTCAAGAAGAGTTTGTACTTTGCCCTCAGGGAAGCTAACCAATTGCCCCTTTCTTTGCCTTCTTTTGGCTGGGTTTTCAAGCTTTCCTGCTAAATATAAATGGTCATGGTAGGCTGTGCTCCACAATGACCTCAGAGCTCTGTTCAGATGTCTAGATGCCTCTCAGCCAAAAAAGGAGTATTAGGTTGTGGCATTTCACCTCAGCACGGAGAAAGTGAGATTCAGAGAGGTTAAGTAACCCATCTGAGGTCAGGGTGGCAGAGCATACGGCCAAACCTAAGTCCGCCTAACTCCATACTCAGGCCTTTTGCTTGAGGCTTTTGTAGACTTCATTACCAAGCCTGTATACCACTTACCAGTCTTTCCCTTCATATACATATAATTTCTGTATCCAAGTTACATTTATATAGCAGCCTCTCACAGCTTTGTGAGATCTCACGTAAGCCCTTCATGGCTGCCAACCTCTCCAGCGGCCTTCAAGAGATTTCCAGCTCTAGCTTCTGTAACAAGGAGAAGGGGAAGGAAAGGGAAAGGGAGGGTAACAAACAGCTTCCACTCCAGAAGTGACCCAGGGGGAGAAAGATAGAAGAAGACCCAATCCTGTGTAAACAGATGGCTCTGCCAATTTTGTCACTTCTACCTTTTTCACCTCCTATTGATCAACTTCCCAAGGGGCTGCACCAAAGGGAGGAGGCTCTAGATGTGGACAGTGACAGTACCTAGGATGAGGGCCAGTGCTCTGAGGGTGGTCACAAATAGCAATTTTATGACAGGTCCTCCAGGGGACTCTTGGGGAATGTGAATTTTTTTGTTCCTCTAGCAACTTAGAGAAAAACGGTGGGATGAGGGGCACCTGGGGGGCGGGGAGCTGGAGCCCAGAGTTGTAAAAAGGAAAATTTGCAACTAACGGGACAGTTCTCTGAAGACTTGCATTACTTCATGATAGAATGAGGTCAGGACCTCAGAAATACAACAGTCTTCTACAATTCCTTTCATATGAGAAACCCTAGATATAAATGAAGACCAAAACAAAAGAGAAATAGGAGAAAGTGGAGAGCTTTTCCAAGTGGGAGGAGGAACAAGAGGTGGAGTGAGGGAAGGTGTGGGAGGGAAAGGGAATGCGAAAAGAATGAAATTTTGTTCTGTACCTCTAGCAATTCCCACCATAACTGTAAGCACAATAGACAGCAGATGTGTACTAATAAACACTTTTAAATTTAAAAAGGAGATAACAATATACTGTACTTTTAAACTCTATAATATTTATTTCCTTCTTAATTTTATTTTTTTTTAAATCAAGGTCACCTAAATGGAAGTACTAGTACACGAAAACTGGAACACTCACTTCTAGACTTCACAATCATTAACGTAATGTCTTATTCTGTCCTGTTGTTTTCTTGTTGAACCATTTGCACACCATTTTAACCCTAAATACAAGCATGTGTTTCTAAGGATAGATCCACCCTCTACATGACTGTAGTGTCTAAAAGAGAAGACATTGACTGGGTTTGGTGGTACAACACCCTGAAGGCTGAAGCAGGATTGTTAGGAGTTTGAGACCAGCCTGGGCTACAAAGTGAGCTCAAGGCCAGCCTGAACTGCACAGCAAAACCCTGTCTTAAAAAGACCAAAGAAAAGGACATTACTACATCATTTAACATGCAATTGTCATTCAGATTTTCCTAAATATTTTGTATCTATTATTCTAAATATACTTCCCCCCTTTATTGATACAGTACTCAAACAAGTTGCATGTAATATATATATAATATATATATATTACATGCAAGGTTTTACATTTTTTTCTTTTCTTGCTTTTTTTTTTTGGACAGGGTTTTGCTAGGTAGTTCTAGCTGCGCTTGAACTTATGGCAATCCTCCCGCCTCAAGGTTCTGAGTGCCAGGATTGCAGGTACATGCCACCATAGCAGGTTTAAATTTCTTTTACTCTTGACTAAGATCGCCCTATCATAATGTCATCACATTTTCTTTTAAATGTCATGGGCAATTATCTCATAGGATGTATTATAGCATATGGTGATTCTTTTTCTTCACAAGTTGGTTCAGATTTATATTTGTTTAAAATTGAAGCCAGTAACCATGACTTTGGGAAGAAGCTGTACTATGAGCCAAGCTTCTTGAAGTTGAACCTGTATTTTAAGTTTCCTATTAGACCAAGGAAAATCATCTGAACCAAGGTGGGCAAATTATTACTTTGATGGGCCAAATCTGGCCAGCCTAATTTTGCAAATAATGTGTATGTGCCCACTTACTTAGATTTTTTTCTGTAGCTGTCTCCTGCTTCCTTGCTTCCTATTGAAGATCTGAATAGGTGTCCCAAGGACTGTGCAGACTGCAGAGCCCAACGTGCATTATGTGGCATCTCAAAGACACTGAATTATGTGACATCTCACAACAAATTTAACTAAAAGACCTAGTTGACTTTTACATGCAATTCTAGAATGTGGAAATACTTCATTTTATAATATAAAATCAGTATTCCAGGGAGCCAAGTAGAGTTTGGCTTAGCAAAGTGAAGCCAGGGATGGTGATGCTGGCAATCCCAGGTACTTGGAAGGTTGAGGCAGGATGATCAAAAGATTGATGCTAATCTGGGCAACTTAGTGAGATCATCTCAAACAAAAGTTTAAAGAGCTTTTGTGACATAAAGCTTGTGAAGATAGCTTGGTGACATAAGCGCCCACCTGGCAAGCTCAAGGCCATGAATTCAATCTCTGGTACTACATGCCATGCTAGCCCCAGAACAGGACAGCAGGATGTGGTGGTGCATGCCTGTAAACCCAGCACTGGGGAGGCTGAGATAGGAGGATCACTATAGGTTTGAAGTGTGTAGCAAGACCCTGTGTCAAATTAAAAAAAAAAAAAAATATATATATATATATATATATATATATATATATGGGAGAAGGGTGAAATAAGGGCATGATTTGGGGGTGAAAATGAGTATAGTATATTGGACACATGTATGGTTCTACCAAACCAAAACTCATTAATCTGTATGACCAATAGACACTAATTTAATAAGATATGAAAAAAGGAAGAAAAAATAAACATAAAGTAAATAAGGACTAATGGTATAAGCTCAGTGTTAGAGTACTGCTTCTTGTTTAGCATGTATGAGGCCCTGGGCTTCATCCCTAGAATTGCATGGAGAGAGGGAGGAAAAAGAGAACAAAAAGTAGACGATTTATTTCAAAGTTCCTCCCGTTGTCAAGGTTGAAGCAGAGGAGTTCCCTTTATTGTGTTGGCTAAAATTGGCCTGATGCTGGATTTGGCTACCCATCCTCCATCCTGATTTCTCAAAGGGATACATAAGCAACTTGGTTTTGGCTTAATGACATGAGTGACTCCATTTCGATTTGATCTGGTAGGCCTAATACAAGGGCTCAGTCCAAGCTCAGTGACCCCCTGTAATTATACTTGACAAGTCCTTTCTAGAATGTTTATGGATCTCTGCTTTAAAGCAAACAAAAATATTACTTTCTCCTTTGACTTTTCATCAAGGGACAATGCAAACATCTGTCGTGTAGATCACATAGATCCCCTGGAAAGCTCTAACAGCTGGGCAGCAGGAGAAACTACATTTATTGAGGTCTCTTATTTTGATTTTTACAATTTCTTCCCTTTAACAACTTCTTAAATGGATTTATGACTAGTTGGATTTAATCTGAACTTATTGGCATGAAATGTGAGGAAATTCTCCTCATACACTGACACTAGACACGATTTCTCACATCATACAATATTTGTTTTTCTACATTCTGTTTCAAGGATGTAAAAAAGACCAAAACCAAACAAAATGAAACTCAAGTGGCACTGGTTAAAATGCAGATGATCAAGCTCTAAGCCCAAGGATTTGAATTCAGAAGGTCTGAGGTCAGACGTAAGCATCTGCAGTTTTCATGTGGGCCTCTGGATTGTGTGGGACCAGGTGTTTGAAACACATCCGAAATCAGTGCTTTGAGAAAAGCAGAGCACCTCTTGGGTGCACCAGGCCTTTTCTCCACATTCAGAGGTCTAGGCAAATATTACTAGCTGAAATTACTTTAAAGCTCTTCCTCTTGGGCTTTTGCCTCGCCCTTGTACTACAATCGCTCCACCCTGAGCTTTCACAAATGTGTGCTCTTGTATTATTATGTGTCTTGTTATAGTATTGTAATTTATTGCTGTCAACCCCATGGAGTCTAAAGAATTCCTTGAGGTTTAAAAGGTTCTAGAAGCTCTCTCTACCCACGTTACAGTGTTTGTATATGATTAATTTGGAATGAACATGGAAATGTATGCTTGGGTAAACAAAATGGCTATTAAAATAGATTTCATTTAAAACAGATTCTATTTGAAGCCATTACTATAAGTGTTATTACATTGTACATGTTGCTAAGTTAATTAGGTAAGCTGTCTCTTTTCCATTTGTTATATTAAATGTGTGTATTCTTGAAATGGATTTAGTTTTAAAAGATACCATTAACAGAGTAAAAAGAGAAGCCACAGACTGAGAAGTGATTTTCAATTATATGTATCTGATAAAGAATGCAAAACAAGAATATGTTAGAATCTCCTACAGTCACTGAAAAAGACAAGCTGCTCCACTGAAAACATAAGCAAAAGACTTAAGTCTTGCACCAAAGAAAACACCCAAATGGCTAACAAGGGTATTAAAAGGCACTCAACATCTTTAGTCATCAGGGAAATGCAAATTAAAACCACAATGAGGTACCACTACACGCCCACTAGAAAGCCAAAGCTGGCAAGGATGAGAAGCATCTGGAACTTGCATGCATTGCTAATGGGGGTGTAAATTGGAAGAACTATTTTAGCGAACTGTTTGGCAATATCGAGGAATTCTAAGCACACACCTACTCTGTAGCCTAAAAACAGTCAGTCTACATACAAGAGAAATGAGGGAATTTGTTCTTGAAATGACATTAGAAAGAATATTCATTGCAACATTATTCATAGTGACTCCAAACTGGAAACAATCCCAAAATTTATCAGCAGGAGAATGGGTAAATAACTTTGGAATATTCATATACTAGAATATTATACCACAACAAAAAGAGTGAATTACTAATACACACAGCAACATGGAACAACTTCACAGATGCAATGGTGAGCAAAAAGAGCTGGAAATTAATAGATGCTATGTTGAAACAGGAGATTAGAGCATGACAGAGTCAGCTGGGGAAGTAGGAGCAACTCGTGAGCTATAAGATCCCAGAACACATCTGCAGAACAGTTCTCAAAGCCCTGCCTATGGACTTCTTGGGAGAACTAGAGCAGGATTCCAACAAGATGTCCTAGATCTGAGTAGAGCCTGAGGCCTGGAATCCCAGCACTGCCCCTCAGGACCTGGATGTGGAAGTTCTCGAGGGTTTCCTTGAGATTTGGACAGCGTAAGGGGGCATAGACACCATGACAAGCTTGCGGTTGTGGTTGCCTCCTGGTAGTGCACCCTGCTTCCTCCAGGATGTACTTTTATCCTGCTTTCTCCGCTTTTGCTGGGCCCAATGTTGCTCTGTAGGTCCAGTTTCTCCCTCACACATCATTATTCTATTTTCAGACAATGTCACTGTTTATGTTTAAAAGTAGAGTAGTTCAGTGGTAGAGTATTTGCCTAGCACATGCAAGGCTTTGGGTTAGATTACACCACCAAACAAAGTAGGCATGGTGACACACGCCTATAGTACCAGCACTCTTAGAGGCTAAGGCAGGAGAATCACAAGTTTGAGCTCAGCCTGAGAAATTTAACAAGACTCTCAAAATAAAATTATTGGGGATTTTATAAAATGTATTGGGGATATAACTCGGTGCAAAGGCCCTGGGTTTATGCCCTAGTACCAACCACCCAATCCCCTGCCCCCTCCAAGAAAACAAAAAACAAAGAATATGGAAAGAAGAATGTAAAAATAATATTTTCAGTAATCCACCATTGCTTTTTTCATATCATTTTCAAAACTATCCAGTGTAACAACAACAACAAAGACAAAGCAAACAAGTAAATTCCACCATTTATTTAGACCTCATAAAATAGTAGGTGATTTATCTTCTCTTACTTTGCAGAGGTGACCATCAATTTAAGACTAACCTGTGTTTGAATTTAGTTTTCAGGAAAGAACCCTTCTACTCTGTATATACTCTTGTCCTGAAGATGATTAACAGCAGGCAATTGGACAAATTAAGTATAGGTTTCTGAGGAAGAAAATGCATCAGAACAGATTCTTGATGGAATCACAAGCTGACCCTTTGTCCTTTGCCTAAAGCACGGTTTTCCAATCATTCCTGCTGGCACAAGGCATTTGGTAAAACAAGTACTAGGAGGTACACAACCACAGACTCACAGCTGAAGTTTTGTCTTGTCTGCCACAAACATCAAACAATGCGACACTGTTCGATGGGACCAGGGAGTGGTGGGAGTAGTGGCTGTCAAATTATCTTTTCTGACTAGTACCAATTTACAAAACTCATTTGCCCCTGTTTTCTCTTTCCTGCCTGAACACATGCCAGGAACTTTTTGTACCCTCTAGTGCCTTTACTTAGGGGTTCCAATGAGTCCCTGGGGTAAAGAACTTGACTGAGACCTTTTCTGCTGTTTTTTTTTTTGTTTGTTTTTTTTGGTGGGACCAGGGTTCGAACTCACGACCTTGAACTTGCCCAGCAGGCACTTGTGCCTCGGAGCTATCTCCCCAGCCCCTTGTGTGTTTTTTTTGTTTTGTTTTGTTTTTTTGTTTGTTTGTCTTTTTTTTTAAAGGAGACAAAAGGACTAACACAAATTTTCTCCTAGAAATTGTTTTATGATTTTATTTTATTTATTTGCTGTCCTGGAGACTGAAAGCAGCCCTGATGCACTTGAGACTAATGCTCTACCCATCAGCGACATCCCCCAGCCTTTTTTCCAGTCTTTTAACATAATGCTTAGCAATACTTTATAATGTTTCTAGGTTGGTTAAATTGGATATTAAATTTCCCTAGGACCTCTCACTATCTTACACACTATCTTAGCCAGTGCTGTGTTTTTTGTTTGTTTTTATTATTATAATAGCACACCTGCACTTGAATAGCATACAAAGAAGTTTGGTTTTGATCCCAGTCTGGAGGCTGAGTTTAGGCCTGACGGGACACCTACTAGAGGCCGCCTTCTGTGGCTTCAGCTCATGCCGGAAGTGAAAAAGTGCATAGCTGGCACTGCAGAGTGGGAAGGGAGCTGGTAGGTGACTTCTTATTTATGTATTTATTTTCCTTTTTGAGTTGCTAGGGATTGAACTCAAGGGCTTGTGCATATTAGGCATGCACTCTACCACTGAGCTGCATCCCCAGAATTGGGCTTTATTGATAATGACCTAATCTTGCACTACTAATCCATCCCAAAGAGAACTAATCCAGCCTCTTGAGAATGGTATTAATCCCTCTTAACATGTAATCACCTCTTATAGGCCCCAACACCTCTCAATACTACTACATTAGTAGCCTCAACATGAGCTTTGGTGGGGACAAACCATATTCAAGTTACAGTATGTATCTCCCTAAAATTTAAGATATACAGTATTTTATTTTTGGTAGCACCCAGGGCATTCATATCCCCAGCCTTTTCATTTTTAATTTTGAGTCAGGGTCCCATTGGCTGAGCTTGAACTTGTAATCTTTCTATTTCAGCCTCCCAAAGTGCTGGGAGTAACAGTTACATGTGCCATGAAATATGCCATTTCACTTCCACTTATTGTCTTTTCCCTCACCTTTGTTCACTGTGTCTCTGTATTATCTCTGTCTTTTTCTTCCCCCTCCTCAAATCTCCGTTTAGGTCTGACTCTTTAATTAGTTCAAGAAATATTTTGCAGTTAATTTACTACATATTCCTCTAGGTTATAGGTATTTCAATGAATGATACAAGGTTCCTGGCATCAAAGCCGTATATTCTAATTAATAACAATGAAGAAGACAGAAGTGCAAATGAATAGAGAATATTGGGGTAGTCGTACTGGGTATTTGGGTCTCGTAAGTTCCTATTTTAGTTACTCTTCTCTTGTTGCTGGGACAAACACCCGACGCTCAAAATGAGGAAAGGAAAGGTTTATTTATCTCACAGTTACTGAAAGTTTCAGTCTATATTCAACTGGCTCCAAGGCAGAGTGGCATATGGCAGAGGGCAACCTTTCATGGTGGCAGCTAAGAGAAAGAGAGCAGTGAGGAGGTAGCAGCAGCTCAAGCAGCTAACTTGTCAGCCTTCCTTACATTGAAATGAAAATCACCTGAACCAGGGGAGGTGCAACACTCATATCCACAATGATCAATTTCCAATTGCAGAAGCTGCACCATGACTACATGAGGCTTTGGGAGACACCTATACACAAACCATAACATTCCGCCCCTGGACCCCCAGAGACTCATGCACCTCTCTTTATGCAAAAGATATTCTAGTCCATGTCTAAGAGTTGCCAAAGCCCCAACAGTTTCAGGGTTGTTGAAAAGTCCAAGTTCCAAGTCTCTGTGAGCCTCTATATAAATGAAAAGCTAAACACATTCAATATTCAAAGACATAAAACAAACATCACCATTTCAAAAGGTACAGACAGCAGGATATCAAGCATTGGGACCAACATAATTCTGAAATCCAGCAGGGCACACGTTAAATCCTATAGGTCCTGGTGGAACATCCCAGGCAACCTGTGGCAAATTGTAAGTACTGCCTCAATGGCACTCTTGGTAGTTGTAGCTCTCATGGCTTCTCTCTTAGGCTGGCTTTGCTCCCTTTTTGCAGTTTCCCTGAGATGATCCACATTACTGGCTTTTCCAAACTTCTGGGGTTTTGACTGAGGCTTCTCGCTCACAGCTTTACACACTGCGCTCTCAGAGACAAACTACCCGGCTTCCCAGGCTTTCTTCTGAAAATGAGGTGGAAGCCTTCTTAACCTCAGAACTCTTGCATTCTCAATGTGCCTAAAACTGCTGCTATGTGGATGATGCCAAGTTCTGCTACCAGGTGGAACAGTAACCAGGTTTCCTTCTCTCTTGGCTATAGGGGTTGAGTGCATGGATCGCTGAGCATTCTAACCCTGATTCTGAGGAATAAATTCTCCATGCTGGTGCCATTCTGGAACCTGTTGCAGCCACCACCATTCTGAAACAAAGGATTCAGCAGCTTTCCCCTCAAGGCAAAATTCCTGACCTTTATAATTCTGAGGCTGCAAAGGGTGGAGATCTGCCACCTCTTGTGATGCCCTCAGGCCATCTTTTCCATTCTCTGGTTCCTTCTCAGAACGAAGATCCTCTTAGCTCTATCTTTGCAGTTCACAGCCTTACTGGTGCTTCTTTTCTGGCCAAACTCACAATATTTTGAGCAATCTTGCTGGGCTCCTTTCTCTTGATTTGCAACACAAATCTGACAGAAAGTCCCCAATAGCAGCCATGCCACTGCCCCAATATATGGCTGCTTTGAAATACCTTTTGAAAGATTATTCAGTCCGTCATGCTTAAATTCAGTCTCAGACAATCTCTGGACATGTGCAAAATACAGATAACTTCTCTGTCAGGTCAAAACACAAATGATCTGGAGTCCAAAAACCAATGCAGTCCTTCTTCCCAGCAGAAACGTCCCTAGCCTGGTCTTTACAAGCCAGCTTTTTATCAGCCTCTGGTCTGAGCTCTGGCTAGAATCTCCCCTACAGAAGAGCTGAAGCTTTTCCAGCTCTTCGCAAGTAGAGAACCTCTCCAAACCTTTCCTAAGCCATTACCAAAAACTTGTAATCCACATGGTCAGGTTAGTCACAGCAATGACCCCACTCCTGCGGTACCAAATTCTGTCTTAGTTACTCTTCTCTCTTTGCTGGGATAGTTCCCTGAAAGAAGGTGGCACTACTTTTGGTGCTTTGACCTTTCCCCTAATCTTTCAAGGTCTCAGTGATCATTTCTACACCTTCGATTCAATACCACTCTGTTTATAGGCACCTCATCTCCACTCATCTGCCACTGTCACCTTCCCAGGGCTGCTCAATTTTTCCTCTTTGCCCTCAACTCTCTACTTCTAATGTTTCTTGTTTTTTCCATAATCCTAAGAATTTATGCTTAATCCACCACATAGAATTTCCTTATGGATGCTTAACACATAATTTTAATGCCTCTCATATGCTTTGGATACTGTAGTTTTAGAAGTATTCTAATATAAGTAAGAGCTTCCCACACTCTTGGTTGGATGCACTGCTGTATGTGCAGAGGTAAATCACAAGAGCCTCTCCCAGCTTCTTCCTCTTAGCCCTTCAAACACTGTGAACATATCAACTCAATAAAGAACTGTCTTAATGCCCAACATGGTGGCTATTCAAAACCACTTTGTGGAGCAGCATATTCTGAAATCTGATGTGGAAATTACTTTTCAAAAGACCACATCCATTTTTGTATGGCTCACATTTCAACTGAAGCTCAGACTATCTGGTGTTTGTTCCATACCTTCAGAACTCTGCCTTTGTTTCTCAGCTTTGCACTTAGTCTTCCATTAAATGAAGAAGTGAAACAGTGGAGTGGATTCTACAATTTTTAATCAACTATATGCAAGACTCAATTTGCAAGTGTCTTAGTCAGGCCCCTAGGGCCATCCACTGTCTGTGTATATGCCAGTGCATAGCACTGTACCTGAGCAGTAATTACCATTGAACACATAGTGAATAGAAAAAGAAGGGCTGTAGGTAGTAATTAAATGTTCACAAGCTTTTCAGAATAATTTGATTATATTATACACATCATTTGGAAACTGCTCTTCTTCTTGTTCTTCTTCTTCCTCCTCCTCCTCCTCCTCTTCTTCTTTTTCAGTGATGAGGACTGAACCTAGGGCCTCCTGTGTGCAAGGTAATTGCTATACCACTCAGCAATATCTCCAACCCTTATGTCAGTTTTCCAGTCACTTTTATTTTCATTATGGGATGCAATTTTATTAGACATGGAACTATTATCTACACAGACTCAATGGCCTACCAAAGAGTACTTTGCACTGTAATTAAGAACAAAGCACTCAATTACATCAGACTGAACTTAAGAATCACCTTGAGTGCTTGTTTCATCTTGTATTGCTGAGCAAGGAATCGAAGCAACTGGGTCAGGCAGAGGAGCTATTTGAGGATTTAATGAATAGATTGAGTCTTAAGGCTGCTTTAGAGGCTTTGCCTGTTAAGCCAGATGGATGGTGACATTGCAGTGGTTAACAAGCTTACTTGTTGGTTTTGCAGGCTCTGAGATTTCATCCTGTCAGTTTGCCAAGAAGGAGTATCAGGCCCTGATAACTTCACAGCTTCACTCCTGGGTCCCTGCATTCTACCTCCAGCTTAGCCTCATCCAGATTTTGTGACTCATCTACAATCTCCACTTGGGAACCTGGTAGAAATGCAGAACCTCACTGGTAACACCCAATGCCTTCTAAACCAGGCTGCATTTTGGCAGGCTCATATGACTGCATATTAAACTTAGACAAATGTGCTTTAAGGGCTCTCCCTCAACAGCGAACAGTGTGGTTTTCTTACTTTAGCGAACCCCAAAAGCATCGGTAGGTGGACAAAAGTTACAATTCATGGCCCTAGCCGCACAGATTTTGATTCCATGCATATGTCTTTTCTTGGATATGCCATGCTGGCCTGGTCTGAGCTCAGTCTCAGTCCTGATGGTTGAGTTTGTACATAGCTTTGTTACTCTCCAGTTTTACTTATTTTTATTTATTTATTTTTTTTTGCGGTTTTATTAACTAGTGCTATAATGGCTCAGTCTCTGCTGTCAGTGTTTTTTGTTGTCTCAATCCTTATTTTTAACGTTGTATTTTTGCTGTCATCATAACCGTTCTCTCAGTCATTTTTTTTCAGTGTTGGTTTCAGTATTTTTATGTAGAAAGGGGAAAGGTAGGTTGTAACTGCTCTTGTTTAACACTTTAAAGAATTATCAGTTGTACAAATTAAGAAACTGAAGATAAAGTTAATTGGGACATGGGTAATTTTGCATCAAGATGCAGAAACATGAGTCTGTTAGACCCACATTTATTGTTTAGAATATTTCTGTTTAAGCAATGAGTACCTAACAGGAAGAAATCACAAAAGTATTGAGGTTTTAATATTCATTCAGTTCATAAAAGCCTTCAAAATTTTCAACATCTGCTTTTTTTTTTTTTTTTGTGGTAGGACCAGGGTTCAAACTCACGACCTTGCACTTGCCCAGCAGGCACTTGTGCCTCGGAGCCATCTCCCCAGCTCCCTGACATCTGCTTTTTGATGTACTAGGTTTGTAAAGAACAGCAGAAATTAAAAAGAACAATAGAAATAAGTTCTTATGTGAACTACAATGAAAATACCAATAAAACTTTAAAAAAAAAATCCTTAACTATCATACTTAACCGAATAGGTACACATGTCAATAGCATATTCCATGCACAATTTTACTTACCCTGGCAGAGAGCACATGCGCTTAGCTTCCTTTCCCTTGTGGCCGTCCTGTCATCTCTCTTCTCCTCTTAGTCTGTCAGGAGCTTCCAACTGTATTGTACAACATGTACTTAGCAGGGATGTAGATATCAATAAATTAAAATATCAAACATGCAATGAGTACCTAGAATAGATATTAACATTTTATATCAGCTGTTTACTTGCTCACAAAACTTAAGAGAAACATCAGAAATAAAAACCTACATGAGCTACAATGAAACTACTGATAGAACCCTATAACAGTAATCTTTGCTTCAATTTGAATAGTCAAGGCACTCTTCACACATGAGAATTCTGAGTTCCATACACAATTATCACCTACACTGAGAGCACGCCTGTGTTGTTTCCCTGTACCTCCTTGTAGGCATAGCTGACATCGGCTTTGTTTTCCTGCTGTAGAGTAGGTCTTTCGGATGCTATGCCTGCCTGTTCATCTGTAAGCTCACCAGGGTACACCACTATATTTTTTACACAGTCCCTTAGACAGAAATATTTTGGTTTTCCTTGCTGTAAATGATCTCTTATGAGCTCTAGTCTTTTTTTATTTAATATTTTTATTGTTTAAATTTAACAATGGTTATATTACATATTTTCATCATCAGATCAGTTTAGATTAATACATATAGGTATATAAGGTTGATCAAACAATTAACCATTAACCCTTCTAAATCAGCATTACTTTTTTTTTCTTTTCCCCTTTCTTTTCTTTGAAAGTTGACATATTGCATATTGTCCTCACAATCATTCTACAGAGTACACCTCCCTATTGATGTTGCTTAGAAAAAAAAAAAAGGAAAAGAATATACTTCTCTTTGGACTAAGAGGAAGCAGATACATACACAGTCAAATGTTCTGCAATTGCAGTGGGCCACCAGTGAAGCTTGTGATGTTGGAGGCTATTGAATCTAAGCCTCCTAAAGCTCATCTCACCAATGAGCTCTAGTCTTAATCTTTTTTTTTTTGTTTGTTTGTTTTTGTTTATTTTGAGACAGGGTCTCATTGTGCAGTTCAGGCTGGCTTTGAGCTCACCTTTGTAGCCCAGGCTGGTCTTGAACTCACAACAATCCTCCTGCCTCAGCCTCCCAAGTGCTGGGATTACAGGCGTGAGCCACCACGCCCGGCTTTCTAGTCTTAATCTTATAAGAAAATTTCTCCATGTTATTTTGCATTTCTTAGTTTCTTTGTACAGTACATTTATATACAGTACTTTCTACAGTACACACACACACACAAACATTTGTGCCACACCTGTTTAGGATTGAGTAAAACACAATCATTGGCTAATAAATTTTTTAAAAAATTTATTTGGTACAGGGTCCCATTATGCAGCTCAGACTCAGTGATCCTCCTGTCTCAGCCTCCCCAGCACTGGGATTACAGGCATACACCACTATGCCCAGTGTCAGTGGCTGGCTCAGCCTGACCAGGGGTAGGACCAGCATGGCATGTGGTGCTGGGATCACACCCCATTTCCTGCGCTTAATCCACTGAGCTATCTTGCCAGCCCTTCACTGTGGGTTTGAATGATGTCATAGTTGCTGCATGAATTCATCAACAACATCTACTCAGCCTTTGGTTTTATTGTACAAAGGTTCCATCTCAGGCTCTGTTTGGTCAAGGTTTCCCTATCAGTTTTTGTGTCATGGTGTAATGTTGACACCAGCATGACTAATTTGTTTTTCTTTGCCATAAAAAGCTTTCTAAAATCCAAAGATTGTACTGTACAATGCTGTTTTGAAATTGCAACATTTCCTTTGGAGTTTCTACTTTCTTCTTGTGTACAGGGCTTGTGCTCGTAAACTTGTGCTCTTTATGGTTTATGTAGAGTTGTCCTGCCAAAGCCTCATGCAATCATGGGAAGGGGACTTCTAGAGTTTGAGACTTGACTCATGATCCACTGGGATTATGTGTTTAGTACTGGTGGGACCATGGGTCTGAGTGCTTCTGGGATTATGAGTGTAGCCTAAGGCAGATAGGCTGAGGCAGAAAGCCTGAATGCAATATAAAGAGAAGCAGAGAGACAGATTGATGCTGTTGCTCTGCAGCCCTGATTGGTCCGTTGGCCCTGTCACCATTTTGTTACTGTTCTGCTGCCATGAACTGCTGCTCTCTGCCTTGGATCCAGCTGAGTATGGACTGAAACCTCTAGTAACTGTGAACTAAATAAACCTTTCCTTCCTTCATTTTGGGTGCCAAGTATTTGTCCCAACAAGGAGAGAAGAGTAACTAAGACAGCAAATGTAACATCAACTGGAAATCAGTAAACCAATTGTTGAATGTCACATTCTGATTAGGCTGAGAGATGGGAGCAACAAGTCTGTCCACAACATCATTCAGATGGTTACTATGCAAATAGGAGCTGATGGCTGAGCTCCAGGATAGATGTCTAAATTGAAAGCATAACAAATCTTTCTGTCTGCAAGGGCACATATATTTATGCCGTATCTTTACCCATCACTTTTCCATAAGTCTTTTATATTCCTAGGATTGCTATGAGAAATCCCTGCTAAGTAGAGCAGAACTAAGAATGCTTTCAGTTCAGCTAGTGAGGTATCATAATACTTTTTAGAAAATGACTATCGGTGCGCGCAGAACATTTTACTTGTATGCCTTTACACACTTCATAGCATCTTGCAGCATTTTATCGGTTACATTTTCCAACACAGAATAGCAAGGCTGGCATTCTGTCCAACATGTTTCACCCCTGCCAAGACCTTCATTGTATTTTCAGACCTAGTATGAACAGTAAATTGTTCCATTTGGTTGTATGGACATTTGGCAACATTTCTCTTAGTCAAATATGTACTCACATTGCTGCGTTCATCATCTGAGCCGAGGAAGTCTTCATTCTCTGTCTGTATGAGTTGATTCTTGCTACATTTCACTGTTGCAGGATCCTTGGCTCACATTGCAGTGTCAGCTGTCATCATCACCATAATCATACCCCACTCCACTCTTCTGTTATGAAAATATGTGTATTATCTTCATCATCCATGCATGAGTAATCTGATGATTCATTTTTTTACCTCTTCCACAACTTGCAAATCTGGTTTTTCACATGTTATTGTATTGAAGTGGGCTACTTGTTACCAGAAAATTCAAAAGAAAACTTCTTTTAAAACAAATCATAGAATGTCATGAGTACATTACACCCTGTGTGATGCTCAATAAACATGTGCCAAACATGTTAGATGGAGCATAATGCTGGTGAAAATCTTGGTTTGACACTTTACATGTGTGAACACAGCTTGCTTTTCATCATACCAAGTGGGTGTACACATAGTTGTTTCCTATATTCCTTAGGCAAAGGTACTTAGATACATAAGTAGCTCCTATTATGCTGAAGTAAAAATTTATAGTAAAAAAGTAAGAGATAGATCTGTAGAACCCAGAATTATGTGCTGTGGGTTAAAAAAAGAGACTTAATTGGGGATGTGAATGAGTGGTCCAGCATTTTCCTAGAATATATGAGGTATTAGGTTCAGTCCCCACCATGACTGGAAAAAAAAAAGACTTTCAAATAATAATCTGTGGACAAAGTTCAATGGTAGAGCATTTATCTAGCACTCGATCCTCAGTGTCCCCCTAAAAAAATAAAAGAAGAAGATTTCAACAAAAATGTCTCAAGCTCACATGTCCCAAAAGCTACCAGCCAAAGTATTTTGAGAAAGATTAATGGTAGTATATGTTTTACTGTAATACATTAAAAGTTTAAACATTAACCATATATTGCATCTACAGTTTACAATTATATACCCAACTGTCTACTCTGCAGCCAATAAAATACACCATAAGAATCTAAAACTTAGCGTTGTCATACTAAATTTTCCATCTCCACCTCTAAATAGTATCCATCTGTAATAAAATAGTGCACCCTTCTTACACCCATCCATCCCTGGAGTCATTCCTTATATGGATTCCTTTCTTATATCCTAACCCCATCTGGAAGGAAGGGATAGGAGCAACTCTTGCTTGTCCCTTGGCCCTGCCAGTCATTTTGAACATAGAAGTTGGAATAATCCCAAGAGCATAGTTCTCTAAGTCACTGTTCTACACAAAATCACCCTCAGAGGCTTCTCAGCATCACCACACTGAGATCCAGAGCCCTTCCCTTAATTTCAAAGCCACATGACTTATTTTCTTACCTGTCCAACCCCATCCTTGCACACCCTGCCCTCCCTGCTCCTTTAGGCATGCTGGCTTCCTAGCTCCTCAGACACCTCCACCTACCCAGCCCCATCCTGTGAACTAACTTCTTCTGTTGCCTGGAAGTCTCTTCCACTCAATCTCATGTTTATTCAATGACTCCTTAAATTTTAAGCTCTTTATTTCACTTTTAAATCACTCCTTTATTGATCTAAGAAATATGTTCCATGCAGCAGACATTATGGTGGGAACATGAGATGGCCTCTGTCCTCAGTAAAATGCTCTGTGTGCAGACTGGGCTTCTTGGGAGGTTTCCTGGAAGCAAGGGCCCCTCTTCTGGAGGACAGGAGGGAGTGTGGGAAGGGGAAGAGGCAATAGGAGAGCGCTTTGGGGGGAGAAAGCAGATGTGTGTCGACATGAGAGGTGATGACTGCTGCTGCATCAGCTTTATCTGTCCCTGAAGCCTGTCATGTACTATGCCATGGGCACTGCAAACAGCACAGGGAACTGCAGGTCTTAGAGAGAGGAGAAAACCACTATGAGACTGGCCACTAGCACAGTGCAGAAGAAAGTCAAGAGCAGGGAAGAGACAGGAAACTGCAGAGCATTGTCAATGACAAGACAGGTCAGACAAGCAGTTAGAGAGAGGAGCCTATTAGGAAGAGAAAGGGATAGGTATTATGGCACACACCTGTCATCCTAGCTACTCAGGAGGCTGAGGCATGGGGATCATGCTGAGACAACTAAATGCGACATTGTCTCAAAAATAACAAATAAAATAGCACCAGGCTTGAGGGCACATGCCTGTGATCCCAACACTCAAGAGGCTAAAGCAAGGGAACTGGTCTGGTCCACATGGTGAGCTCAATGCCAGCCTGAATTACAGAGAGATTATGTCAGAGAGAGAGAGAGAGAGAGAGAGAGAGAGAGAGAGAGAGAGACAGAGAGAGAGAGAGAGAGAGAGAGAGAGAAAGAGAGAGAGAAAGAAGAGGGAGTAGAGGAGGGGAAGAGGGAAGATGAGGGGGATGAAGGGAGAGGGGGAGAAGCAGAGGGCAGAGGGCAGAGGGAAGAGAAGAGAGAGGAGTCTGTGGGCATACTACCCTGACCATACTCAATCTCATCTATCACAGAAGCTGAGCTAGGACAGGCCAGGATAATGCTGGATAGGAAAGAGAAAGAAAGAAAGATGAAAGAGAGAGAGAGAGAGAGAGAGAGAGAGAGAGAGAGAGAGAGAGAGAGGCAGAGAGAGAGAGAGAGAGGCAGAGAGACAGAGAGACAGAGAGACAGAGAGACAGAGACAGTATACAAATAAGGGAGAAATGGGTGAACATATAAACAGAATCTAGGAACAGAGATTCCTTGAGAAAACCAGGTTTGGAGATATCAATAGCCATGAGGCCTGTTAGGCTGATGAACTGTGCTTCCTTGTACTCAGCCCTTGTGCAGCCTCTCCCCTGAACCTATAATATGCTTTAATCTAATGATGCTTCACTAGGGGAGTTTGCCACCCATCCACCCCATAGGACATTTCACAATGTTTGAAGACAATTTTGTCAAAAATGAAGACTATGTGGGCAGCATTGCCTGCTGGGGGGTAGAGGTCAGGGATGTTGTAAACATTTAACAATGCAGAGCCCGGGCCCACACAGTTATCAGGTCCATTAATGTTAGCAATGTTGAGGTTGAAAAGCCAGCAGAGTATAACCTAAGCCTTACGATCTATGCCTTCAGAATGTTGATACTTTCAGAAGACCTAGAAGATCTACTCTTGGCCATCAGAGATTCACAAAGACCACAAGAAAGGTCACGTGGAAAGGGGCTCAGACAAAAAAAGGAGGGGGCTAGCCAGTGAATTAAAGCACCTGCTTAGGCACACTCAGCAAGGGATTGATTCCTGGTGGCATGCTGTGCAGAGGGAGGGAGGGCTGAGAAGGCGATTGAGACTGGGTGTGGTGTCCATGTCTGTAATCCTAGCTCTTTGAGAGGTTGAACACAGTCAGGTCACTGCAAGTCTGATCTATGTAGTGACCCTGTAGACCTTTATTAAAAAAATACAAAAAAAAAAAAAAAAAGAAAGAAAGAAAGAAGAAGGAAGGAAGGAAGGAAGGAAAGGGGCTCAGAAAAGCTACATAGTAGCTACATATTGCCAATTCCTTGAGGTTCCTGATGTACAACCCCTGGCAAGCTCCTCCAGTCAGCCCCTAAGACTTTGAGCCATCTTTGCTGAGGGTCAGACATATGAGGCAAAATGTTATTATAGATATTCCAGCCACAGCAGACATCACAGAGAGCAGAGACAAATTGTCCCCGCTGGGGCCTGTACACTCCTGAGCATATAAATAAGATGTTGATGTCGTCATTTTAGGTTTGGGTATGGCTAGTCACACACCAATATGTAGATGAAGCAATACTCAGTGTAATAGGCAGTGTTGTAAGCACATTGTAACTATAACCCTATGATAAGGTCTGTTCTTTCCAGTGACACTTTGGCTATGAGAAAATAGGCCATAGCAGGACAGAAAAGTTAAGTATCAACTGCAGATTTAAAATAATGGCTCTATTTTAAAGAAAATAGTTTGTTCTGAAATAAAGTAAAGTGGACACAGATTCAGGTTACCCTGAATGACATGTTCCACTGTGGAGGAAGTTATGTGAAACTAACAGCCAAAAACCAAAAGAATGTCGGAAAGCAATGCATTTACCAATTATGTTGGTGGGAATATCCAGTGGGCATGCTGCAGAAAGGTGGGCAGATTTAATCTATAGGTTTTAGATATTACAGCAGTCTTGGCTTTGGGGTCAGTGAAGGCTCAAGGTCTGCTAAGGTCACCATGACATTCTCAGAAATTTATCTAATAGTCATGAGATGTTAGGTCAGACACAATGGTTGCTAATAAATGAACAACAAAAATTTACAACATTCTATCTCTCTGAAATAAAAATGTTCCAGTCAGTGAAGGTCAAACAGTCTATAGGCTTCCAACATAGATGTGGTTTCTTCAGAGATCCTAGGTTCATAACTCCCAAGATTAACATAACTACAAAGTAGACGAATTGGACTTTGACTCCAAAGGCTATATCCAAACATCCATGCCATAAGTCTCTCCATTCATACATCCTCTAAATATGTATAGAGAAGCAGGTACTATTCCATTCTCATAAGATTCAGCAGAGACAAAAATCTACATAAATTTCTGGCCTTACAAAACTTCTAGAGAAGTCTGAGAAGTCAAAGAAGTGCACCATCCAGTGTCAAGACTTGAACAACTCAACCAGTGTGATGGACGTTGGTTGACACCTTAATTTTCCAGCCATCTTTTCTAGTATGCCTATCATCATTGGGAAATTATTTGAAAGATTCTGTGAAGGCTGTTACTCAGTGTGGTCAGTTCTTCTCTATCAAAATAAGGCCAAATACTCCTACTCTGGGATTTGAGTCTTCAGGAATACAGAAATAAGATTGAAAATGGTTGGAACTCATTCACTGCACTGATAGTTCTGAGCTGAGACCATTGAGATGTTTCTGCCACCCAGACTCCCACTTCTGTCCTTCTTCCTGTCCATGTATGAGCCTGACTCTATAAACTTCATGTTGATTCTGTGAATCACTGAATATCTCCCTAGGCAGATAGGAGCTAGGCACAGACTGTTTGATACTTGTGATGAACGAACTCTAATGTCAGATCTAGAGTTCAGAAGGTATCTCAATCTAGGGGCAGGAATGGTAGAAATATATTAGATAACAATGGTGTCCCCCAAAACTTCATTATTAAAAGTTTGAGGGCCGGGCGTGGTGGCGCACGCCTGTAATCCCAGCACTCGGGAGGCTGAGGCAGGAGGATCGCTGTGAGTTCGAGACCAGCCTGGGCTACAAAAGTTAGCTCAAGGCCAGCCTGAACTGCACAGTGAGACCCTGTCTCAAAAAGACAAAAAAAAATAAAAATAAAAAAAAAATAAAAAAAAAGTTTGAGGGACTGGGGTTTGATCCCCAGCACCAACATGCCACAATGGGCCCATCCCTGGGGCCCACTGAGTCACCCTGAGATGGGGCATGGTGATGAACAGACACATTCCCAATGCAGGGGAGGCTGAAAACAGGAGGATCACTATGAGCCTGAACTACATAGTGAGACCCTGTACCAAGTACATTAAAAAAACAACAACAACAACTTGAGGGTCATAAGACTAGGCCAGTGGACACATCCCTTAATTTTGTACTATAATTTGGTACCTTATCCTTGTAGTAGTTGTCTATAGTTCATCAAATATTTTCCTGAGTAATACAGGAAGCAGTCTACATGCATACCCAGTTGGTATGATGAGTGGCAAGGAGTATGCACATGTGTAAAAGTGGCAAAACAAAGTTTGTACCCACTTTAATGTTCCCTCTAATTGGTTTTGCGTACGTTTATCTGACCATCACAGCAGTGGCAACAGATACCATTCAGAATTTTTTTAAACTTTTTTCCTTTTGATTTTTCTGATAGAAATTCAGTAAAATGGCATATAGAAAACCAAACTTGTGGGCTGGCGAGATGGTTCAGCCATCTAAAGTGCCTGCTTAAGAAAGCTTAGGCAGCTGCAGGGACTGTGGTTTGATCCCCAGCACCACATGCTGTGCCAGTCCTACCCCCAGGGCAGGCTGAGCCAGCCATAAAAAAAAAAAAGAAAAAGAAAAAAGAAAACCAAATTTGCAAGTTTTTGAGGGAGTCAAAACTGAATCATCATTAGATTACTCATTTGTGGATGCTGAAAATGATCCAATGAGGTAAAATACATGTTTTGATTAGAGAAGAGAGTTATGGGTATATGATAATGAGAATGAGAATGATAATGATAATGGTAGTGACTTTGAAACTGACCACATGGTCCAAGTTTCCTGTGACAGTGAAATGCATCAAGAATCAACTGATACAGATAGAGAATGAAAACTTCCTTGGCTCAGATGATGAACAACACAGCAATATGAGTACATATTTGACTAAGAGAAATGTTGCCATTTTGTTATACAGGGTTTGCTTCAACTTGCCCTTGACCGCAGGAAAAAAAAAAAAATGCTTAATTACAATGCATGAAACACAGAGTCAGATTGGTGAGATGAGCTTTAGGAGGCTTAGATTCAATAGCCTCCAACATCACAAGCTTCACTGGTGGCCCACTACAATTGCAGAACATTTGACTGTATATGTATCTGCTTCCTCTTAGTCCAAAGAGAAGTATATTCTTTTCCTTTTTTTTTTTTTTTTTCTAAGCAACATCAATAGGGAGGTGGGCCATGCCCACACACTGTACTCTGTAGAATGATTGTGAGGACAATATGCAATATGTCAACTTTCAAAGAAAAGAAAGGGGAAAAGAATAAAAATAATAATGTTGATTTAGAAGGGTTAATGGTTAATTGTTTAATCAATCTTATGTACCTATATGTATTAATCTAAACTGATCTGATGATGAAAATATGTAATATAACCCGTGTTAAATTTAAACAATACAAAAAAATAATTAAAAAAAAAAAAAGAGAGAGAAATGCTGCCAAATGGCCATACAACCAAATGGAACAATTTACTGTTCAAACGAGGTCTGAAAATACAATGAAGGTCTTGGCAGGGGTGAAACATGTTGGACAGAATGCCAGCCCTGTCGTTCTTTGTTGGAAATTGTAACCAACAAAATGCTACAAGATGCTATGAAGTATGGATAGGCTGAAATACAAGGAAAAGTATGCAAAGGCTGGAAAATAAGTAATCACCTGAATGATGTTGTGAACAGATTTGTTGCTCCCATCGCTGGACCTAATCAGAATGTGACATTCAACGACAGGTCTGCTGATCTCCAATTGATGTTACACTTGCTAACAGAGCACAAGTTGACCAGCACGAGCCCTGTACACAAGAAGAAAGCAGAAACTCCAAAGGAAATGTTGCAATTTCAAAACAGCATTGTACAGTATACAGTACAATCTTTGGATTTTAGAAAGCTTTTTATGGCAAAGAAAAACAAACTGGTGCAGCTGGTGTCAACATTACACCATGACACAAAAACTGATAGGGAAACCTTGACCAAACAGAGCCTGAGATGGAGCCTTTCCACAGCAAAACCTAAGGCTGAGTAGATGTTGTTGATGAATTCATGCAGCAACTATGACATCATTCAAACCCAAAAGTGTTGGCCAATGGTTTGTGTTTTACTCAATCCTAAACTTATGCAGCACAAACCTTTTGATATTGTACAAAGAAACTAGCAAGTGCAACATACTGCGGAGAAATGTCATGTAGGATTAAGACTAGAACTCCTAAGAGATCATTTATAGCAGGAAAAAACCAAACTAGCTCTATTTCATTATAGTTCACATAAGTTTTTATTTCTGATGTTTCTCTTATACTTTATAAGCAAGTATACAGTTAATATGGATATGTCAGTGTGTATCTGAAGCACTCATTACCTGCTTGCTATTTTATTTTGTTTTTTATTCCCTCACTAAGTGTATGTTGTACAACATAGCAGGAAACTCCTAATAAAACAGGAAGAGAATTTGGTGACAAGAATGGCCGGACATATAGGAAAGAAAGCTAAGCACATGGGCTGTTGGTGAAAGGGAGAAGTATGGTTAACATGCAGCTGTCATGTGTGAAGACTGTCTTGGATGTGACAGCTAAGGTAAAGTTGATTTCTGTGGTAGACTTTTTGTTTACATCACAGTCCACATAAGTTTTATTTTTAATGTTATGTGTTAGGTTGTATAATTATACAGTTGATGTGAAAATGTTGATATTGATTCTAAACATGAAATATATCTTAGGAATTTAATATTTTATTTTATTTTTTCTGTTAACTAAGATGTGTGTGTGTGTGTGTGTAGGGTCTTACTGCACCATGCCCAGACTAGTAGTGATCCTCTTTATTTCTGCCTCCCTAATGTTGGGATTACAGGTGTATCCTACCACACCTGGACTCCATTGCTGGCTCTGCACTCCTGGGAGCCAGGCTGATGTGGCATGCAGTGCCAGGGATTGAACCCTGGCCCCTTAGCTTACTTAAGCAAGTGCTTAGTCCACTGAGCTATATCGTTGGGCCTTATTTTTCCATTAACTAAACATTGCATAATATAAGAACCTCCTAATAGAACAGCATTATCAGCGAGATGTTAAGAATGTCCTACAAAACAGCCAGGCTTGATGGTGCACACCTGTAATCCCAGCAGTTGGGAGGCTAAGGCAGGAGGATCAGTGCGAGTTCAAGACCATCCTGGGCTACAAAAGTGAACTCAAGACCAGATCAGCCTGAACTGCATGCTGAGACCCTGTCTCAAAAAGACAAAAAAAAAAAAGAATGTCCTATAAAAAAAGACCAGGGGGGAAACAACATTATTTTTTCAGTGTAAGCTAGATGTGTGTATGAAAGGTACCATTGTTATTTTGAAAATTGTCAGAAGTGGAATAATTGAAGTAAATACTTTTTGTAGAGTGCTATTGGTATTTTTGTTGTCGTTCACAAAGGAATTTCTTTATGTTGTTCCTTTTTAGACTTTCTATATAAAAACCCAGTCAATGTTCAAAATTGTGATTTTTTAAATAAACAATAAATATTAAAAATGCAATACTTTATATTTGTGATTTTTTTCCTATTAAGCACTCATGTTTAACATAATAAAACTATTAAATTTAAAATTAATAGCTTCCCGGGTGTGGTGGCTCATGCCTATAATCCCAGCACTAGGGAGGCTGAGGCAGGAGGATTGGTGTGAGTTTGAGACCAACCTGGGCTACAAAAGTGAGCTCAAGGCCAGCCTGAACTGCATAGTGAGACCCTGTCTCAAAAAGACTAAATAAATAAATAAATAAATAAATAAATAAATAAAATTAAAAAATAATTAAAATTAATAGCTCATCAATAGAAATATTCTAAAGAATAAGCATGGGTTTGACAGACATACCCAAGTTATGAGACTTTATGAAATAAATGTGTTATGTTCCTTAATCAGAAAAATTATGCCATGTGTCAGTGCTAATGGAGAAAGGAAATGACTGACAAGCCAGGAGGGAGAGACAACTTCAGGAGGCCACTTAGGTATCAAGAAGAAACGTGAAGCAGAGTGAAGACTGTCGTGCAGGAAGTCTCACCTGCCGCACAGGTGACTCTGCTATGCAGATAGCGGGGCCAGCCTGGGTGCACAGGCACAGATGCAGCAAAGCAACCAGCAAGCCTGGTGTGCCTGGGACTCAGGGGCTTCCTGGATTAGAGGGCTTATAGTGCCTAGGCCAGGACAGCCCTGAGCAAGCTAGAATGGCGGGTAGGATAGTTGTAACTGAAGTTTATGAGGTAGAACAATAGGGCATGACAAAACTGGCTGGGGAAGTAGCTGTGACTTGTTAACTACTAGATCCCAGACACACCTGGACACAGATGCAGACCAATTCTCAAAACCCTGCATGTGAATTTCTCCTGAGAATGTAAGCAAGTTTTTAAGAGGATAAATTAGATTTGATATTAGCACTAGACCTGAAATCTTAGCACCATCTCTCAGGACCCAGATGTAGAGGTTTTCTTGGGCTTCCTAAAGAGTTGGACAAGTGCCTATGTTACATGGTAATAGTATCACTAAGCTTCTCTTCTGGAGAATTAACAACTTAAGTTTGCAGACCATAAAATTAGAGAAAAAGAAGGGCTATAAGAATAGCCAATATTTTGACCCTAACCCCTCTAGGTCAGTGAGGATGTACAATGCAAGAGAACCTGTACTATAACATCCTATAACTCCGTGGTGTCCCAAATTTTCTGTTCAGGGAGATTATGGTGCCACAGAGGAAAGGGACTGATGTTGTATAATGTGTCTAAGGAGAGTCACCTAGAGAGAAAACATTCTCTCAGGCTTTTACAGAGAGCAAATTGGTCAAGCAATGGCTGTAACTCATTCAGGTGGCTGACACTGACAACAGTTCTACAAAGCACTGTACATGGTTACAAGGTAAATCCTGAAGGGATTTGACTGACCTTGTCAGGTACAAAAGTTACATATTTTGTTATGTAGATCTTGCTTTAACTTAGTCTTAACCATGCAGCAGAAAAGTTTAACCACTAGGTATGAAAAGTAAAGCCAGATTAATATGCTGAGCTCTAAAAAGCTCAAGTCAACAGCTTCCAACATTGCCAGTGATAACCCACTACTATTATGGACTGTTGAACTATACATACAACTACTTCCTCTTAGCTCAGTGAGAAGAAATATTTGTACTACTGGTGTTTGCATCGAATCAATTATTGTGGCTGTCCTATTAATGTGTTTTGAAACAGCCTCATTAGTATTTCTTTTTTATTAATATTAATAAAATATTTTTAACAAGAGTTGGACAGCATCAAAGAGAGTTTCCAGAAGAGGAACAACATGCTCTCCTGGCTTTTCCTCACAATAGCCCATCTTGTTTTTTTCCAGGATGTTCTTTTATCTTTCTTTTTTCTCTTTTTTTCCACCCAGACTTTCTCTGCAGAGTATTTCTTGCACTCCTCACTTTTACTTTTTTTTGAAGAAACCTGGCCACTCCTCTTCACTTTGTTCAATTCTTTGTTCTAGATGAGAAGACCTCGGAATCTAACTCTCAAGGGAGTGATGAACATTCCTTGCTGGGTTCTGACGTTGGTAACCCACTTTTCAGAAGCAGGCTATATGATAACAATAGTCCTCTTTGGATTGTTTTGAGCATTGCCAAATGAGAAGGATCAAAAAGTCTTCAGGGGATCCAATCCATTACCAAGCATATATAGTCTTAAACCCTGTGTTTTGTACTCACAATAAGGGGTATTGAAATAATTAAACTATAGAGCTTGGGCTGGGCTCTAGCTCACTGTAGGGAGCTTGCCTACCATGCATGATGCTCTAGGTTTAATCCCCAGCCCTGTAAAACAACAAACACCCCAAGCAAAACAAAACATGCAACTGTAGCTTTTTTTCTGTAGGAGCTTTAGCTAATGGATGAGAGAAATGAATAGGATTATATATAAGGCAAGCCAATGTGGCACTTACATAATGAGTTTATTCACTGTAAGTCATCTAAGTCCTGTTCTGTCTTCTTTGGGAACATACTGTCAATAGAAGTAGGTGATGCTTAATAAAAAATAGAAAACATTGCCTGAAGTTTTACTGATTTCTTGCATCTCTACATCCATTACCTCTTTTTGTCTTACAACAAGTTATGGGGTAGATGTTCCGATGATCACCTCCACTTTTTTTTTTTAAAGGGATTCTTTTTTTTTCTCTTGTTTCAGAACTTTTGTTTGTTTGTTTCTTTATTTATTTTTATGGCCGGCTCAGCCTGCCCTGAGGGCAGGGCTGATATAGCATGTGGTGCCCAGGATCAAACTGCAGTCCCTGCAGCCACCTAAGCTTTCCTAAGCAGGCACTTCAGACCACTGAGCCATCCTGCTGGGCCCTTATCTCCACTTTAACTGAGAAAAAAACAAAACTTCATGAAGTAGTGATGCAGGAAAAGGATGGAAGGCCTTACAGCGTGGTTGATACTACAGCCAAGATTTCAACACTGCACAGCACTGCCTTCTAGTATTGCTATATTGCATAGGAGTAAATTAGCAGCATAGCTGAGTGTGCTACTGACTTAGAGAAATCTATGTCTTCAATGCTAGGGTTGCAGCACAGTGGAAGAATTCTTGTCTACTGTGAACAAAACCTGGGTTTCATTGTCAGCATTGACAATGAAAGGTAAATTTTATTTGAGAAAGACTCAGAAGATTTCACGAGGGAAGGAGCTTGAGAAGACAGGCAGAGGTGAGGGAAGGACATGATGGACACAGGGACCTTGATAAATTGTTGTCACCTTCTATCTGCATGGACTCTCAGGTTCAGTGACCATCTTGGTTTTCTTCACCTCTGTATTAACCCATTTTTGTTGCTATAACAAAATAATAGAAGCTGAGTATCTTGGAAATAAAGTTTTATTTAGCTTAGTTTTGGAGTTTGAAAGCCCAAAGTCCAAGATTAGGAGGCTCCATGACTTCAGTCTCTGGCGAGGGTCTTATGGCAAAAGGTAATCAGAAAGACTGAGAAGGGCTACACTTGTTTTAATAACAAGCCCTGTCTATGGGAGCTACTGTGGTCCTGTGAGAATGACTTAATCTCTTACAAGGACATCTCCCAAATGATCCAATCACCTTACACAAGGTGCACCTCCCTCTCATGTCACCAAAATGGGGACTGAGACTCTAACTCAAAAACCCTTTGGGGATACATATCTATACAGTATCCAAACCACAGCAGTATCCAAGAAAGATGCCTGGAATTTCAACAACATGGAATCATGGAGTGGAAGCACAACTTCGACTTTTTTTTT
>PVJA010021393.1:0-35632 GCA_004027025.1 Myocastor coypus | reverse complement strand
CTTAAAAAAAAAAAAAAAAAAAAAAAACCACTTTGTGTACAATCAAGTAGCGCACGAGAGAGGGTTATTAAATTTACCTAAAACATAAAGCTTTATAATAAGCACCATATAAGCTTAAACAGTACATAAATGTGTGTATGTATATATATATATATATATATATATATATATCTGTATATACATAGAGACAGAGACACATGATTAGACACAAAGTATCACATTCAAATATTTGTTGGTAGCTCATTCTGTTAGTTGAAATACCATTGTTATAGACGATCCCATGTTCGCCAGATTTTGAAGCACTCCTCTGTAACAATAAGACCAAACCAAACATACCACAAATATGGGACTGTTTTTTCTTAATCCAATAAAACAAAGAACTGATCTAATATTTGGAGATTGGAACAACATTTATCAACATATTGCTCATTATTCAACATAAATATACCTTTTAAAAAAGACATAGGTATTACTCAAAACTAAAAATCCCTACTACTTTTAAACAAATATTCATGAACAGATCCTAATATATATAAGACAACCAAACTCTAGTATACTGTAGTAAAATTCTTTTTTAAAATTGGCTATTGCAAATTGTCTTAGTATCCTAAAATAAATTTCAACAACACCTATACACGCTCCCTTTAAAAAAAAAATTCTGTTTTACTTATTTTAGCTTTTAAAATTTAAACCTAAGGTAAAATAAACTGGGGAGATTGAGACAGGAGGATCAAGGTGAGTTGTGGGTCAGTCTTGTGCTACATAGTGAGTTTAAAGCTAGCTCAATTAAATAGAGACCCTTTCTCAAAAACCAAAATTAAATAAAATTTAATTAGGTAGTTGACTTCAATGTTACTTCTCTGTAACTAATCGGTCTAATTTCCAGACAGTAGCTACCTATTTCAGAGTTGTTGAGGATTAGTTAATTCATTGTGTCTCACTCAAGCATACAAGGTAAAGGCACACAGACACCTCACATAACATAAACTTTTGATAGACATTCAACATTTATTAAATTTAAACCACTAAAATGCTATCTATCATATGCTCACATCCACACACATTCATATGAACTATTTATATTCATAATTTAACTGTCCACTCTTCATCAAACTTACACATAAAAATGTCTCCCTCCCCTTTGGCCCTTTGTTTCTGAAGGCTCTAATGATAAAAATAAAGCATATGCTATGTTTCTAAATCAGTATTTTGTTAAAGCTGTCTCAGCCATAAACCTAATAATAAATTTTAAAAAGATCCCCTTCAAGGAAAAAAAAACCCCACAAAATTACGTAATTCTACGCAGTTTTTTTTTTTTTAAATGTATTTTGTACATGTCTCACTATATAGTTTGGTCTCATAGTGGTTCTCCTGCTTTCAACCTCCCCAGTATTGGGATAACAGGCCTGTGCCACCATGTCCAGTCTCCATGGTCAGCTCAGTGCACCTGGGGATGGGGCTGTCATGGCATGTGGTGCCAAGGATCAAACCCTGGTCCCTGTGCTTGCCTAAGCAGCCACTTAGTCCACTGAGCTATTTTGCCAGCTCCCTTATTCTTAAATATGTTAGTATTAGCTATTATTTGTGTACTTCTATTAGGAGAAAAGACTGAGTAAAGATAACTAAGGGCAGGTAACTAGGTATAAACACACTGGAAAATTATAAACTTAAATGGCATCGTAGACATTTTTAAATGCCAACCAAAAGAGGTTGAGTAGCCCCTTCAATTCCCTATAATCATGCATTACATCCAATACTGTAAAATCTTCTGATTTTCCAAGTTTTAAAAAGCTATCATTTTGACAGGAAAACTCATGATTTTAAATGCTGACAATTAAACTTTTTTAAAAGCAAGGGAATGATCAACATGGTGGAACACAAATGTAATCCCACCTACTTGGGAAGCTGAGTGACTTAGTGAGGCCCTGTTGCAAAAAATAAAAAGAGGTGGTGTTGAAAGTCAATGGCAAAGCTCTTGCTCAACACAAGTGAGCCCCCAGGTTCAATTCCAAATTGAGAAGGGTTAGGGGCTGGCAGGTGATACAAAGGCTTCTAGACTGCTAGTGAGGTCTACCAAGCAAGTGACCTTTACAAGAACTATTAAGTGTCATGAGGAGAAGAATTCAAAATCCAATGGAAGGTAAAGAACTCAAACAATAATTACAGTATTTTTCCAAAGAGTCTAGCAATAAATATTGGAAATCACAAAGCATTAAAGAGGTTTCAGGTACAGAGGAAGAGTCTGAGAAAGAGGAAAAGTTGGAGATGACTAGTGTAGCAGAAAGATGAGAAGTACATGCTTATGTTGAGCTCGGCAATTGGTGAACACATGTAATTCCAGCCCTCTGGGACATGAGGACAAGCAAGTTATAAGTTCAAATCCAATATGAGCAACTTAACTGTTTAATGAAAGTCTATGTCAAAAAAAAAAAAATTAAAAAGGACTGAGGATGTAGCTCAGTGTGAAAGCCCTGAGTTCAAACCCTAGTAGTTGGGAAAAAGACAAACCAGGTGTGATGCAAACGCCTGTAATCCCAGCTCTTCTACAGGTGGATGTAGAAGGATATGAAGTTCCATACCCACTGGGTTAATCTAGTGACACTGTTGTTTCTCTGTGATAAAATACAGTTCCTAGAATGTTAGGATCAAACAAACAGTGAATTAATTTTCTTTAGCTAAGAATAAGTGGCACAATTATAAAATTTTAAAAGTTAAAGATAGGAAAATGTTAAATGAAGGCTGCTTGTTTCTAAAAATATGCATGATCTTTGTAAGAAGGAAGCAGTAGAATAAGGAAATTGGGGGGCTAGTTTAGGAAGAAAACAATGTCAGAAAAGAGCTACACTTAACTTTACAACCTCTGCCAAAGATGCTGTAATAGTCTGGAACTGCATTTGTCAAACTGTTCTTTGGAGAGATTAACTTTTCTGCTTTGCAAATCAAGTTAGCAGGTGAGAGTATTCTTTCATGAATTTTAGATCAAGTTCTCTTAACTTCAGCAACAATGAATTACTCTGTCCTTCTAGTACATGTCAGGCACTCAGTAAGCATCCTTGAACCACAACAGTTTTAAGTCAGATATTACTATCAGCTTCAAGCTGCATATAACACAGACCAAAAAAAATAGGTCTTCCCTGACAAAACTCTAAACAACAATTAACCACAACAACCCTGAGGTCCAACTGGAGGTGACAAATTTGGGATGTAAATCCTAATTCAAACTTTGTATTTTCAGCTACTAAATAATTGGTTTTTGTTTCATCCCATCTCTCAAATTCTAGGCTTAAAATTCTACACAGGCTTAGCACACACAGATTCCTGTGTTCAATCACCAGCAAAACACACACACACACACACACACACACACACACACACACACACAATGAGAGGAGACTTTAAAAGGCTGGGAGTATACAAGAAAGGTTTCAGTAAATCCAATACATCCTGATATCCACATGCATCAGTGAATCTTGTTCCATATTGGAAAAATCATCCTTTATGAACAACAAAATGCTATCCTAACCTTATATAAAATGTAGAATTCAAGCAAACTGACACATCAATTATTTAATGTATTTTTCAAAATTATAGCAAATGACTTGAAGATAGTGAAACTATCTTTAAATTATGGTAATCATACATAAAACATCTAAAGTAGTCTAAGTGTAAATGAAAATGTTACTTCATATAATAATAAATTATTTTAAGTACAGGTATGCCTTTTTTCTTAAAACAAAAGAACGGTATACAGATAAGAGTCCATGTTGCAGATAAATAAAGTTACATCTCCAGTTCAAAGATAAAGAAAAGCTGTAAGAGTCATAATAGCGACATAAACATGAAACCAACTGATCTCTTAGTGTCTAGACTGCTGTCCATACGGGGGCTGCTGAGCTACACAGGCAGTTATCCTTCCACATCCAAGACATGCATATCCATAGAGAGAGCCGCAAAGATCAAACTATTTGGCCAGGAAAATTGCATAGATACCAAATATGCAGTTTTTCTTGTCATTATTCCCTAAACAGTATAATAGAACATAACATGTACACTATATTTTATACAAAAAATAATTAGATGACTTAAAAATATATATGGGACAACATGCATAGATTATGTATTACTGTGATTCCACCTTATTTAAGGTACTTAGGCTTCTGAAGCCACTTTACATAAGGTACTTAATCTAAAGATTTTGGTAACTGCAACAGTTACCTGGACCAAATCCATAACAGATTTCTGAAGAAAAAAACAAAACAAAACACCATATTACAAATACTTATATTCAGTATAAGTAAATCCTGAGGCTTGGGCTATACCTCAGTGGAAAAGCAAGCATGAGACCCTGAGTCCAATCTTCAGTACCATCAAAGATATAAGCAAGGGGCTGGGGAGATAATCTAGTAAAATAAGCACTTGCTTAGTAATAAGCACAGGGTCCTGAGCCCAATCCCAGTTACCACAAAAAAGCAGTTTTTTTTTTTTTAAGTGAAGATATAAGCAGGTATGTAAGTAGTAAGTATGTTCTACACATATAAAGACAAACAAATACATTTTACACATGTACGGATAGGTAGCTAAATGGATATTAATCCCCATGAAGGTATTTTGGTACTCAAATAATCTCTCACTAGGCATTATTATATCAGTCATTTTTTCAGAAATGTTTTATTTGGAAAATATGTGATCATGTTGAGCTTTAAGTTACAAATAAATTAAAGAAAATGATTAATAATATTTGCTTATAACGTCTTCCTGTGCCAGACACTGCTAGGTGATGTGTATTGTTTTGTCTTTTTCAGACAGGGTTTCACTATGCAGTTCAGGCTGGCCCTGAGCTCACTTTTGTAGCCCAGGCTGGTCTTCAACTCACATCAATCCTCCTGCCTCAGCCTCCCAAGTGCTGGCATCATAGGCGTGCATCACCATGCTCGGCACTGCTAGGTGATTTAAATCAGTAATCATTATCATCTCATCTCCACATCCACCCTTAGAGCAACCTGAGCCAGCCGCCCACAAAAAAAATCATTATAATTACTTTTTATAACAAAGCATGGGGGCCTGGCAGGATGGCTCAGTGGTCTAAAACGCCTGCTTGGGGAAGCTTGGGCGACTTCAGGGACCACGGTTCGATCTCCCTGGCACCACATGCTGTGCCAGCCCTACCCTCAGGGCGGGCTGAGCTGGCCATAAAAATGAGTGAATAAACAAGCAAAGGTTCTGAAACAAGAATAAAAATAATAAACAAAATTTAAAAATTAAAAAAACAAACAAAAAAAAAAAAACAAAGCATGACTTAGGACAGCTTTCAAATATGAACTCAAAGCCATTTGGCTTTCCACAACGTAGCACTACATACTATTTAACAAATCATAACAGTAATAAACTGAATAGCCAGATATAATGGGGCATGCTGTAAAACCAGCAGTTAGGAAGCTGAGGTAAGGGGACTGCCTTTAGCTCTAGGCCAGTGTGCACTACATAGTGAGATGCTATCTCAAACAAAAAAAAATCCTGAATAGATACGTTTGTGTGTAACAAATATACTAGTTTGAATGAAGTATGCTTCAGTTTAGGTTTCATCCAGTATTACAGTGTTTCTCAAATTAGGTGATGAGAACATAATGTTGAGCTTCTTGCACTCACTGTAAGAAATTTGAAACTGTATTTTTAATTTTGATACTTCTCTTAAACTGTAAAAAATGTTCTGGGTCAACTAGACCTAAAAGCCCGCTTAAATTTAGAGAAGGCTTGGCTTTATGATAATACCAAAATGAAGCCTAAAGATCCCCCAAGACAGTGTTTTTCAAACTGCTTATTATGATTAGTGGCCAATAAAAATCAAGAGAAACAGTTTTAAAAACTAAAAATAGAATACATCATCATACACAGTAACTATTGTTTTGTGATAATTTTGTTTCACTGAGACAAGTGATGTAAAGACAGTCACATCAAAAGACAGTGACATCTTACTATAAGCTTAGGTTACAGCTTTTAATACATCTACAGACTGAAGAGTTCTGGCAAACTAATATTGGACACAGTAAAAGTATTGAGGTAGAAAGATAAAATAAAGACGAAGTAAATTCACAAACTCAGGAAAGTTAGAAGTGAGATGATGAGTTAAAGATTAGGACCTGAACAATAGGCAGGAACTATACAAATCTCCTCATTCAGGCCATCGGAAATGAAGTTATTCCCCCAAATTTTTCCGTCACAGTGATAGGTTAGAACACCTTTCTTTATTCAGAGACTGAAATCAGAAAGCAGGAATGTGAATGCCTTTATAAAAGGGACAATTTGATATGCTTTAATTATAAAAGAACAAAAAAGATTACTATCAAGAGCAAAGTTCTAGCTTAGAAATATTGCTGGAGTTATATGGGAATAGAAAGAAATGGTATATGTAGCAGACTATTACAGTAATGTTCTCCAAAGAACCACACCTCCTTGTACCCAAGCACTGTAATTACCTTCTCACAAAGAAGCTAGAGATTCAACAGGACGTTAACAAACATGATGTAATAGTGGCATGCAGTGTAAAGCACTACTTTAGTAGGGCTTGCTCTCTGTTTGCTGCCATATAAAATAAAGTCGAGTGACTTCATTAGAAATAAGCATAGGAGTAAAAAGATGAACCAGCTTGAGATACCAAAATTAACCCTCCTTACAACCACCACAGAGAAGGGAGAGAGACTATCTGGGATCATTCAGCCCTAGCCTGGGAAATAATACTTAGTTAAAAGATCCACGATACCTGTGATACAAGAATAAAAGCAAACTTTCCATATGTAAGTAATGAGGAACTGCATATATTTACTGATTCATTTTATACATGGGAGCCCCTTGCTTGCTTCTGCCTACCATGAACTGTTTCTTCTCTTCAGTGACCCTCTGCCAAATCACCCTGCCTGGGAGCTAGTCAATTACAGACTGAAACCTCTACAAACTGTGAGCTAAATAAACTTTTCCTTATTTAAAATAACAAAACTAAACAAAACAAAAATTTTATAAATAGAATTTACCTGTGAAAGTAGAGCAAACTGAGTTACTGTGATCTTTGACAGAAATTTCAAAAAGGTAAGAACAGCAACAGTTTTATAGTTAAGAAACTATGTGTTAAAAATTCTGCTTTGCAGGTTATAAATGGTATGAATCTAGGTATCTCAGCAGTAGAGTGTTTGCCTAGTGTGTATGACTCCCTAGGTTCAATTCCCAGGATCATTAAGTAATTAAAGACAACTACAAAATATCTTTTCTCACCCTTCATTTTAACTTAGGACCAAAAAATATGACGTGAGCAATGCTAGGGAAAGTTTTTTCTGTGCTAAAACTGGCATAAGCATAGTCTGAAGAGAGAATTTAGTATTTCTGACATGCAATTATGCACACTTAAAAATTATTTCCCAGGAGTATTATCTAAACTTTTAAAGTTTAAATGACATATTACTCCCTCAATACCTAAAGTAATTTTCACTAATTAGCAAGCAAGCCACCTTTTCATATCTGATGTGCCCTACAAAAATAAAATAGGTCCTAATAGTCAAAAGGCGTTGGGAAAAGCTAGGTAAGAGACAAGGTGTAGTTCAGTGATAGAACACTTGTCTAGTATGTGTGAGATCTAGGGTTCAATCCCCATTACGAAGGAGGAGAAAGAAACAAAATAAAATTATAATAAAAAATAAAACAAAATGAAAAAAAGGGAGAAAAACGAAGGAAGGCAAGGACAATAAAGAAGGAAAAAAGAGCTATTTTGTCAAGAAAAATGTTTTTGACAGTTCAGTGGCTAAAGTACCTGTTTAGGCAAAGTGCAGTGGCAGGGTTTGATCCCCTGCCTTGCTGGCCATATGTAAGTATGTGGAGTTACAGTAGGAATAGAGAATGGCCCTGACCCTGGCCCTGGCCCCAGGGGCGTGCTGAGATGGTGACTGAGACTGAGCATGGTGGCGCATGCTTGCAATCCTAGCACTTGGGAGGCTGAGCACAGGAGAATCACTGAGTCCAGTCTATGTGGGGAGACCCTGTACACCCTGTAGGTATTGTCCTAAACTCACAAAAAGAAAAATGTTTTCATCTTTTCAAGGAATCTATTATTATAAAGCTAAGCAAATCATACAGATAAAAGAATTAGCTTATATCACACTGGTTAAACAAATACAAAGAAATGTTTTAAATGTACAATTCAAATACTTGGCTCTCCTAAGTTTAATTTTTTAGTTCTTATGCTAGTAAAGCACTAGCAATGTTTAATAAAGGTAATGGAGTCTAACTCAAATCCTACTTCCTCTGTAAAGCTATTCCTGATAACCTGGCCTGAAAAGATTGCTGCCTATTTTCAACACTTTACTGAAATCACTATAAATTAACTTATTCTCCTTAACATCCACCAATACCTAACAAATTGACACAGCTACAGACCACAATTATGTACTAAGAAGATAAAAACGCAGTTACACAAACAGCTATGAAATAATCTCAAAGACACATTTTTGAGGTGCAAATAAGATGACACTGGAGATATAGTCTGGTGGAGATAAAGCACTTGACTAGCATGTATCAGGCTCTGGATTCAATGCCTGTGTCAGAAAATAAACAGAAAAGAGCAAGACACACAGTGAAGTCAGTTATCTTTTTTTTTCCCACCCAAAATCAAATTACTTTTGGAAAGATACGGGAAAAACAGCAGACTGTCATTATGTTAAGAGAGTGGAGATCTACTGTGTGATAAAGATCAAGTTCTTTGTTTTCCCTTTGTTCATGTCCACATTTTAAAAATCATTTTCATATAGTCATGAGTTGCTGAATGACAGGAATACACTTTGAGAAATGCATCACTTGGCAGTTCTCTCAATGTGTCAACACTACAGTGTGCTCACACAAATTCAAGTACAACTTACTACCTTTCTAGGCTACATGATATATATCATGATACACATAGTCCATTGTTGCTACATGTTGCATCGCATTTTCAGTAACAACAAAAAACAGAAAATTAGACAAACATGAGAATGGAGGCCTGTAATCCTAGTACTGGGAGGCTGAAGCAAGAGGATCGAAACTTCAAGCCATGCCTGGACAACTGAACGAGATTTTGGCTCAATAAAATGGATGGACTGACAGAAGGATGGATAGATGGATAGATGGATGAATAGCAACTGAAGGTGTAGGGGCTGAAGAGATAGCTCCATAGAATAAATGCCTGCCTGGCAAGTGCAAGGGCCTGAGTTCAATCCCCATTTCTGGAAAAAGAAAAAAGAAAAAAGAAAAGAAACAAACTGAAGATGTAGGCTAATGTGAATGCCCTGGGTAAGGGTGGCAAATTTTTTAGAGCTTTCAATAATAACAGCTTGTTGTGACATCCATGTCATAGGCTTGCCACCACTGCCCTAGATTAATCCCCAAATACCAAAAAGAAAGAAAAAAAGAGAGAACTAGAAATAAACTAAAACTAGTTAATAGTACATGGACTTTTGAAATCTCAACTGTCATTGTGAAGTGATACTTAAACCTTACATTACACACTACTGGAATCTCCTGCTTCAGATACTTTCTGAAACATCCTAGGTTCTTGTATGTACACAGCACACACTTTATCAAAAGTATACAATTTCAATTGTGTCTACACTAAAACCAGGACTATTAAGACGTGGGTTTGCTAATGTCTTTCACAGAAGTTTTTTATTGTCTATTTCTAAGGTGCTGGGGATTGAATGCAGGGTCTGCACATGCTGAGCAGCAGCTCTACCACTAAGCTACACTCCAGCCCTAAAATGTTTTTCTAAATCAATGAACAAATCAATTCATTCATTCATTCATTCATTCATTCATTCATTCATTCTCTACAAGGTCTTGCTATGCAGCTAGCAGCTCAGACTCTCAGTCATAGTGACCTTCCTGTCTCAGCCTCTCTGCTGCTGGAATTACAAGTATGAGTCACTACACCCAGTCTGGGTGAGTGGCATCACGAGCAGCCAGCATGGCATGCGGTACTGGCTATCGAACCTTGGTCCTTGTGTTTATTAGGCAAGCATTTAGACTGCTGCACTATCTCCTCAGCTCAGAGCAAATGGTTTTAATAGTTAAAGTAATTGCTCATAATTCTGCTAAAGTGGAAAATTTCTTGACTTCTCATGATCAGTATTAATTATACTTAAATGCATATTAAGATTATTTATCTGAACTTGTTTGAAGTTAATTTTATTTTAGGAGCTTTTAAGCATCTCCCCACAAAAAGAATAGCTAAAAAAGTTTTCTAAATATTTTTTCTTCAGTAGTTTTTAATCAAAAGGACACTTAATTAGGCAGAAATTCCTTGAACAAGACTCTACTGATCAATAAATTTTGTATCAAAAGAAAAAAAAATTCTGCATCCATGCTCAACTGCTTGTAGGTACTGAATGCCAGTATATCCAGTTATTGTTATGACCAGAAAACTGATTCCACCTATTTCCAAATGCTGTGAGAGAATTGGATACCCAGTTAGTGAGTACTGGTAATATGAACTAAGAAATTATTAACATATAAGAAATCATATGCGGGCCTGGCAGGATGGCTCAGTGGTCTAAAGCACCTGCTTAGGAAAGCTTAGGCGCTGCAGGGACCATGGTTCGATCCCTCGCACCACATGCTGTGCCAGCCCTGCTCTCAGGGCAGGCTGAGCTGGCCACAAAAATAAACAAACAAAAGTTCTGAAACAAGAAAAATAAAATAAAATAAATAAAATTAAAAAAAAATCATATGGCCAGGTATGATGGCCACATAACCCCAGTACTCAAGGCTGAAGCAAGAGGACTGGGTCGAGTTTGAGGTCAGCCTGGACTATATAGGGAATTCAAGGCCAGCCTGAGTCGCATGGTGAGATCCTGTCTCAAAAGACAACAAACAACAACAAAAAGTTACATTTTTAATCACACACAAAGACTTTGAGAACTACAATTTAAAATTTTAAAACAGGTTTTGGGTTGGGGGTGTAACTCACTGATATCACTTGTGTAACATGTTTGACACCCTGGTTTTGATTCCCCAGAACTACAAAATAGGTAAGATAAAAGGGCTGGCTACCTGGGGAAAAAAGACCAGTAATGGTCATAATCAATAAGTGATTTAGCCCAGGGCCGGGCGGGATGGTTCAGTGGTCTGGGGCGCCTGCATGGGAAGGCTTGGGCGGCTTCAGAGACCGTGGTTCCCGGGACCACATGCTGCGCCGGCCCTGCCCTCGGGGCGGGCTGAGCCAGCCATAAAAATGAGTGAATAAACGGACAGGGGTTCTGAAACAAGAAAAAATAAATAAATAAATAAATAATTTTTAAAAAAAGTGATTTAGCCCAATACATAATGCTATCAGCAAATATCACATCCTAACAAATTTCACTCTTAAAACTACACAAGCTTTTTCTATGAATGATTACTTTAAACTTTATTTATTTATATTATGGCCAGTTCAACCTGCCCTGGGGGTGGGACTGCCACAGCATGTGGTGCTGGGAATCGAACTGCAGTCCCTGCAGTTAGTTGCCTAAGCTTGCCTAAGCAGGCACTTTAGACTACAGAGCTATCTCCCTGGCCCTGAATGATTATTTTAAAATTCTTTAAGGGCTAGGGAGATAGCTCAGTAGAATAAGTGCTTGCCTGACAAACACAAGGGTTCAATCCTCAGTTCCAAAATAATAATAATAATAATAATAATAAATTCTTTAAAAACTCGTATTTGAATGTTTTAAATTCCCAAATGGAACCCTCCACTGTACTGTATCTCACAAAAAATGGAAATCACATTTTACTGTAATTGTCTACCTTCTTCCAGATGATAAACTCCTTCAAGTCAGGGACCTTGAGAACAGTTGCTTGGTCCACATGTAGTAGGCATACAGTAAATATAGTAACAATTTTGAAACAAGTCAAGATATAATTCCCAAATATCCTATGCTTTCATTCTAAGTGAGTTTACATAAAATTATTAAAAGTTACCTACACTACCTATATTAAATCAAATTTTAAGACATGTGACACTCATTCTCATAGGCCCTTCCTATAATTTCTCTTCACTTTTCCACTTCCCACTTAAATTTTATGTTTAAGCAAATGTGGGCTTGTTACCAAGAAGCAACCCAATTTTTTTTAAAAAAGAAAATTTAATGTCATTTATTTCTAGTCTATTTCTTAAGCTCAAGAATTGTTACTACCTTACGTCATTAAAAAAGAAAAAAATGTGTAACGATTGTAACCAACTTCAATTTATGTGGGTTTCATTATATTCTGCAGCTCATCCTTTGCTGAGTTAAACATTCATAAAATGAAAGAATTCATGCTTAATCTAGTTATCTGTGGCCACACAATCTTCCACAAAAGTGTCAAGAACATCCACTAGGGAAAAGATAATCTCTTTAATACATGGCACAAGGAAACCTGGGCAATCAACATTAAGATTGGATCCCTGGCTCTCACTATATGGAAAACAATGCAAAATGATACAAAACTTGAAACTATAAAACTACTAGAATATAACAAAGTGGTAAATAACATTGAATTGGACAAGACATTTTTGGATATGACCCCAAAAGCATGGGCAACAATAGCAAAATTAGACAAACATAATTTTATCAAAGTAAATCTCCAGCATAACAACAAAGTAAACAGTAAAGTGAAATCCACTGAGAAATCATTTACTAACTATGGATCTAATGAGGAGTTGATGTCTAGAATGCATAAGGAGCTGACTAAAAATAAGCAAAAGACTGATGAATTTCTTCTCAGAAGACATACAAATGGCTAACACGTATATGGAAAAAGTGAGTTTCACCAGTTATCATGGAAACACAAATCAAAACCACAAAAAAGGAATTGATGGAATAGCTCAGTGCCAGAGCATGTGCTTAATATTCTCAAGGCCCTGGCCCAACCCCTAACACCAAAAAGAAAAGAAACAAACATACAGAAGTATCACTTTGGGCTTGCAGGTTAGCTCAGTTGCTTAAAGCACCTTCTTAGGCAAACTCAGTCAGGTGCAGGGGACCGTGGTTCAATCCCCAGCTCCACAAGCTGCATCAGACCTACCCTTAAAGCAACTAGAACTAGCAAAAAAAGAAAAAAATCTCCTCGAAGATACCACTTCACCTCGATTAATGGCTGTTGTCAAAAACACAAATAAAGTAAGACTACCATGGGATCAGCAATTCCACCCCTGGGTATATATCCAACCATTGTGAAGCTGCAGCTCCATTACTAGTGCAGCACTATTCACATCAACCTAAGTGCCCATCAGTCAATGAAGGGATAAAGAAAACCGGGTATGTACGCATGCACACACACACACACACACACACACACACACACACACACACACACTATGGAATACTATTTAGCCATAAAATAGGATGAAGATGAAATTCTACCATCTGCAACCATATAGCTCAAACTGGAAGAAACCGTTCCATGTAATAAACCAGCTGCAAAGACATACTACTACATGATCCACTCATGCGGTATCTTTAAAAATCAGTTATCAAAGCAGAGGTGGGGGGTTATAAGGAGAAATGGGATGAGAGGATGGATATTTGTTAATGGTATAAATTTAAAATCAGAAAGAGTAAGATGTTTGAGCACATCTTACTGTAGGTGGCAGTTAATAACTGTCAAATAGTTGGACAAAAGAATTTCAAATGGTGTCACCAAAGAGAAACTGAAATTCCTTCTTTGATGTAATAAGTACTTCAATTACCCTAAATACTGCTTAATACCAGTGTATACAAATTGATATAGCACACTGTATTTCATAACTATGACTTTGTGTCAATTTTAAGAAGAAAACAAAAAAATTAATTTTAAAAAACACAACAGGGAGAACTGCAACACTGTTAGACTACTTATGCTGAAAACCATTCCGAGTTCATTATTTCTTTTCTAGAAGCATGTGAATATCCTAGTTTTAAAGGCAAAATGTAGAAAAGGATAAATGATAATCTCAAGACTGGAAACTTACCCATCACTTCTGCTTTGTACTATCTGCAACACTATAGCAAGGTTATTCCAATACATTGTTACTGTTAACCATTGCTTTTCTTAGTTTCCTATCACAATGCAACATAGTAACAGCAATGATACAATTACAAAGAAATCTTTCACATTACCGCCTACTTGACAGATCGCTACAATGAATTGTTTTTTAACGATCTAGATTATGTTTTAGAATACACCCTATCAAAACAGCACAGGCCTAGCAAGCCTGAGGTCCTGAGTTCGACTCTCAGATCCTACTGTCCCAAAACACCACGTAATTCACTCATAATCAAGATGCCACACCCCTTTCATGGAAGTCCAACTTACATGATACCATGTTTTAAAATTACCAGGGACCAGGAGTATTTACAGCAATTATTTTCAGATCACCAACAGACACTACTGATGGGAGGGTATCTTCAAACAAAACTAGTCTGATCTTAATATACTAGTTCTAAATCAAAGATTTCGTAACCTTGTAACTAATTTCTTATATTTTAAATAATGTTTATATCTAAAGACCAACTAAGAAAAGTGGGTACTTGCAGCACAGAAAGGGCAAATTTCAACAATTCTTTAAGGCTAGGTTTCAAAGGAATGAAAGCATCTCTGATTTGGAAGCCTGTTACCTAAAGGAGGCAACTTTCTGATCTCATATACACTAGATAATTTACCACTTGCTCTCATACAATGGCTCTCCTTAAAATAATTAACCATCAAATAATTCGTGATAATAAAGTGCATTTTATTGGAAATGGGGTCCTTTTGTATGTGATTACATACTGTCCTCTCCGATCTTCAGAAAAAGACATCAGAATCTGAAGAAAATTGTAATTACTCTGAAATGCTAAAATGATTCACCAATGTTCGACCTACAGTTCAGTATTTTCAAAACAAATTCCCCATGGCAGCATACTCAAAAGTTAACTTAAAATGTGGCCTAGGTAATACCTTTTCCTCTCCTTAGGCAACCTAAAACCTCCACCAGAGCCAGAAACTGCTCCTTAGAATGTCAAACCTAACTAGTGACCAAGTCCAAATGCATGTGCAAACGCGGACTTCTATCATGGGCAGTGTTACCAACCCTGGTTTGACTGCAGATACTGGTTAACAGTGTCCTTGGGCAAGAAAGGGAGAAAGTCTGCAGCTGACAAAAACACAGATCTACACCAACCTCAGTCCTCTACCTTCACCTAGAGGCCAAACAGAAGAGACTCCAGAAATGCGGAGTGAGGTGGAGGTGAACGGGGGAAGAAACTGCACTTTTGGAAAAGCAAATAAGAAACACACTACGGAAAGGTCCCACCGAGGGCCGAGACAGATCCACGGACAGGTCTCCACCACGGAGAGCAACCTTTGTGATGGAGGCAGTGCACCAAGCAAGTCAAGGAAGGTGCAGACAAGGTTGCCTCCACCCCTTCCCGAGCGCCTCTCGGCTAGAAGGGTCGACGGGGACAGCCCCACGGTACATCAACAAAGACCCCTTCAGTCGCTAGGCGAAACTCGAACAACAAAGGCCTAGCGACAGGGAGGACGGGGCCGGGGGCGGGACGGATGAAAGCGTGCAAAAGCGAGGACTCCAGCCCGTGGGGGCGGAGGCCTCCCGAGTGGGAAGCAGAGCAGCAGAGCAGCGGAGCGCTGCGACCCGTTGTGCGCCGCACGGAGAGCAAGAGGACCCTCGCTCTGCCGCGCCTCCCGCCTGCCCGCGCCGAGCCCCGCGCCCCACGCCCCGCATCCTGGCCGCGGGGACCACGCAGCCCCGAGCTCGGGGAAGGAAGAGGAGGGAATGTTCCGCCCTGACCACAACTCCCTTCCCCCAGCCCCGGCTGCAGACGAGCCCCAGCACCAGCAGCACCACGGCGGCGGCCACACAAAGGCGCCTTCCGCGTTGTCCCCGCTCGCGTCCGGGCGGCGGCGCCGACGAGGCCGAGGCAGCGACTCCCGCAGCCCAGCCGCCCGGCGCCCGCTCGCCCTCGTCCCCCGGAGCAGGGAAAGGGGGAGGGGACCGCCGAGCCCCCTCACCTGGCACAGCTGCTGACAGTACTCGGTGGCCGCCTCCACGGCAGGCCCCTGGCTGTCGCGCAGCTGCCGCTCCAGCTCCTGGAGCCGCTCGCCCAGGCGCTGCAGCTCCGCCACGCAGCCGCCTCCGCCGCGGCTCGGCCTCTCCTGCTCGGCCTCCTCGTCCGCCATCTTCACACCCCGCTCCGTCGCGTACGCACCTGGGTCACGTGATAACACAATGCCACGTTCGGCGGGGTCACGTGCCGGGCGCGCTTGCACGCCGCGGCGCACGTACAAAGGGCCCGGTGGGCCGCGGGTCGGGGGAGTGCGGCGCAAGGGAGCAGGGGTGCCGGGGCGAGGGCCGGGGCGGGGCCGCGGCGGCGCCGACGAGCGCGGGGCACTTACCCCGGAGCGGGAAGTGGGCCCGGAGGCCGCGAGGGGCGGGCCGGGGGCGCCTGTTCGCGGTCACGTGGGCGCGGCGCCGGGCAGAGCCTGGGCAGTGGCGGCCCCGTCCGGCGGCCCGGTCCCGGCGAGGCGCTCTCCAGCCCTCCGAGGTCTTCCGCGGTCGGGAGTCTCGGGCCCCCAAGCGGGCTGCGGCGGGAGCGCTCGCGGTGGCCTCGAGCAGTCCTCGCCCTGGCGGCGGGCCAGGAGGCAGGCCACGGGGCAGGAAAGAGAGAAGGTGGAAGCCACCCATGGACCACGAGCGGGAGAGCCGAGCCGCACTGAACTGTCAGGATGCCGCGACTCCTCTCACCAGGCTGGAGGGGGGGAAGCCAGGAAGCCAGGCGCCAGATCTCGTCGCACTTGACTCCTCTTCAGCTCCAAGAACGCCTCTCCCCTGGAAACGCATTCTCTAGGGGGGTGGAGGCAACAAAGAGAAATAGCAATTGGGTCAGAGCAGAGTGAGGTTTAGTCTTTAGTCTGGAGAACGGAACAAACTCATGAAAAGCATAGTTTTAAAAATAATTCAAGAAAAAAAAGGAATCCAGACAAGCTATGGTATTGTGAATGTTGGACCAGCTGATTTTTAAACCACAGAAGTATTTCTAGAGATAACCAACTAATCTCACCCAAAGCAGCCCATATTGTATAGGAAAGCTCCTGAAAATAGGTCAGAGAAAAATAGCAATGTGGACTCCGTTAAAAATGAATGGGAACGAAGGAGAGGAAATTGATGCTAACTTAAAAGATCAAGGTTGTCAAAAATCATAATATAAATAACAGCATTTTCCCACCTTGTGCTACAAATTGAGATCGCATTCTGAGCTGTATTATAAGCTGCAATGAAGGATAGTTGTCATTAAAAGAGTAGATGAGGTAGAACAGAAAAAAATCTGTTTTAATAATATTAAAGTATGAGACAAGAGGCCTGTCTTTCCTACAACTGGTCTACAGAAATTCAGAAACAATGATATGGGTGAGGTATGCAGTCCTTTTTACTATGTTCTGACTGAGGTATATTTTCCTAGCACTAACACCTAAAAAGAATTGTTGATGGGCCCTGGCAGGATGGCTCAGTGGTCTAAAATGTGCCTGCTTAGGAAACCTTGGGCGGCTGCAGGGACTGCACCAGGACAGGCTGAGCTGGCCATAAAAATAAATAAAAGTTCTGAAACAAGAAAAAAAATAAAACAAAAAAATTATTTTTTAAAAAAAGAGTTCTTGGGGCAGTATAATCATTAGGGCATTCTGCCTTCAATGAAAAATGTTCTATATAATGTGCTTCCATGATTTTTGTAATTTGTCAGTAGTCAGTTTTTAAATACAGCATTATGCAGGGTGAGCAGCCAGTACTAACCCCTTAAGAAAAACTATCAGTTTGATTATTGTTATTTTTTAATTAATTTATTTATTTTTGGTGATACAGAAGTCAAACTCAGGACCTGTCACTTGCCAGGCAAGCACTTACTCCACTGGGCTAACTCCCCAGCTTCCTCAGTTTTATATATTAACAAGATACAGTGTTCAAATGTTTACTTACAGAAGAGATTGGAGAATACATTGGAAGGCTAAAAAGAAAGGATACAATGGTTTCAGAGCTAGAAAAGTAACAGCACTACCTGCCCAACTAAGCTGCCAGGGTACCAAGGAGCCTGCCTGGCAAGTGCAAGGTCATGAGTTCTATCCCCAGTCCTGCAGAAAAAAAAATTGCTTGCTTTCCCAAGTAACTTCTTTTTATTTTTCTCTATTTATTTGCAGCTTTGGGGATTGAACTCAGGACTTTGTACTTACCAAGCAGGCATTTACACCACTGTGTCAACTCCCTAACCCTCCTAAGTAGTCTAGATATACTTCCCAAAAGATTTGTTGTCTTATAATTAAGGTAAAAAACAAAAAGAAATACGAACTTAGCTAAATATGCCAGTAACTTGATAACAGATTTGTTAAAGGGTAACAAAATTGGTGGGGTTTTTTGTTTTTTTTTTTTTGTTTTGTTTTGTTTTGTTTTGTTTTTATTGGAGGTGTCTTGCTCTGAGTTCAGGTTGGTCTTGAACTCCCTCACTATGTAGCCCAGACTGGCCTCAAACTCACAACAATCCTCCTGCTTCAGCCTTCGGAGTACAGGCTTGAGCCATGATGCCCTACAGCAAAGCTATTTTTACTTTCATGTGTAATGGTTTACATAAAACCTAACCTATAGAAAGAAGAAAAAAAAACAATGAGGGATAGAAAGGAATGTATCCAAAGAAAGACAAACCTCAGTGGTGATGTTTAAAAGAATCACTCCAGCAAGGTGGGTGAGTGGTTGAGAGGGCTGGGTATGCAGCTCTGTGGTGGAGAGTGTGTATGTGTGAGCCCCTGAGCTGGATTCCTGCATCTCAATCAATTAATCACTCAATCAATTTGCTGAGACTACTAGTCATTTCTGCCTCCTCTCCTACTTTCTGATGGTAAACCTATCCTAAGGGAGACTTGAATAACAAATCACTTCTGAGCACTTTCCTGTCTGATAAATGTCTATCAGCATGGGCAGCGCTTGTCTTTTGCCTTTATCTGATGTCCATGAAACCTAACTCCCTGTTCTTCCAGTCCTTTTCCTTTGTATGTGGAATGTATAGAGCCTCCAGGAACTGAGAGTAATGGCACTAATATTCACACATTGAGTACTGATATTCTCAGAAAATATTTGGTTTGGGAAAAGTAGGACTGAGGACAGGAAGGGAGCTGCGGAGCCTCCACATAAAAACTACCCCTGCCTTGAGGAAATAGTTCTGTGGGAAAAGAACCTGCAATGGCAAGACAGTGTTTTTTAAATAAAAATGTAGATTCAACTTAGAACATCGGAGTGGTCTTAGGTGTTATCTAGTTGGACTAAATGGCCAACAGATTTCTTCAAGTTTCATAGAGGATGGGAAATGGTATCCCTTGCCAGATTGATCATGGGGATCTAGAAATATTGTTATTCATACAAATGGTGTATCAACAAGTACACCTGACAGTGCCTAATTTGTGCTTTATCAAACCATCCGTTAAAACTGGGGTTGGTGGTGTACACCCGTAACCCCAGCACTTGGGAGGCTAAGGCGGGAGGATCCCTGGGAGTTCATGATGCATCTGGGCTAGAAAGTGAACTCAAGGCCAGCCTGAACAGAGACCATACATGCTCCACCCTCACCACACAAACACAAGCACAACTGCTAGTACTAACAAACTACTGGGGAGAATCAGAGGCCTGATCCATAAAACAAGAATAAGAACCCTACCAAGGTTCTCCTGTTTGGGGAAGTTGGTGCCTGCCAGTAGGTATCACCGGTTTTGAACACAGCACTACTCCCCAGAGACACGATTTGCTATTGGCTTGGGCCTTCACTTCCAAGAGACAAGATTTTACAGTAGGGTACTGCACATGCGGGAGTCAGATGCAGACCACTGCCCCCACCCCAGAGATCTATAAAAGCGGGGAGGCCGTAGAGGGAGGAGACAGCTGCGCCGGTTTCCGGGCGTTTCGCGTCTGTTTTTTTTTTTTTTTTTTTTTACCGCTCTCTCCGCCTGTACCCCTGGCTTCCTGGGCTAAACGCACTGGTAGACTCTTTCTCTGTCCTTCTTGAAGCAGTGAGGCCTGACGACTGCAAAAGAGCTGTTTTCTTCTCCATAGCCGACAGGCGCTGCGGAGCCTAGGGGCCGAGCCGGACCGCAGCGATCGCGGCGCTTGTACACCCAAAGTCGCCAGCAATGAGGCTCGGCTGTGCCTTCCCACCCCGACCGCCCCCGCTCCCGCGCGCTGGGAAGGAGCGCGACCCTCTCCCTGCCCCCGGGGAGGGGGCTGGGGGAGGCGAGATGCTGAGGCCGAGCTCCGCTCCGCTGCGGGATCTGCGCCTCCCCACCCGGCCGAGGCCGGCTCGGCTCTCCCGGCCGCCGCCGGTCGCACGATCGCCCTGCAGAGCCCAGCAGCTGCACCCCAGCGTTTGCTGCCCCAGCTTTTCCACCCAGCGCTGCGAATCAAACCCTCAGCGTAGCGGCGCCTCCGCGCCCAGGAGCACAGCCCTCCCCGGGCCTCCAGGTCGAGAAATTGGAAAGCCTCTCCGGGGCATGGCGGGGCTTGGGGCCTCCGGAACACGATCACGAAGGGATGCTCGAGTCTGTGCAGCCGAGGCCGTGACGCGGACACCGCGGCCTGATCTCGAGAGCGCTCGCTCTGGTTTCCAAGGGGCGGGCGGCCTGGCCTCAGACTGCAGCCTGGGGACCTTGGACTTGGGGACGTGAGGGCCGGAGCCTGTGGAGCTCGGTCCAATAGAAAGCTCCGCCCGAGGCCGAAATCCGTGCTGTGTCCCCGGCCACCGACGGAGCTCCGACTGCAGCACTGCAAATGCCGGTTCAGAACAAACTGCACTTTTCCAACGAAGACATTTTCCTTAAAAGAAAGAGCACAGGAAGCAGGCAAAATGCTGAGAACAAAAGGCAAAAGCTGGACCTCATACCGAAATGAATCCAGAAGCACAAGAGGATTGTTGTTACTCCTTCAGTTTTAACAACAAAAGCATAAAAAAATAGATCATGAGGCACTGGCGTTTTTATTGTCTATTTGGCTTTTGTTTTCCTTTATGAGGAAAAATCAAATGCAAAATAAGGATGAAATATAACATTTTAAAGAAAGCACCTTTGGTGGACAAGGTTATCCATGACGATAACCTCAACTACTCTGGAGGCTGATGCAGGAGGGTAGCAAATTCAAGGCTACGTAGGCTTCGTATGCAGATCTCTTAAAATTTAAAAATCGAAAAGGGCTGGGGATGTAGCTCAGCGGTAAAGACACCGCTTTCTCCTCCTACTTAAAGCCTCAGTAGTAGTAGGAGGAGGGACTCAAATTATACAAACTTCTAAATTAATCAACATGCAAATAATCACAAAATAAAGCCTTTGAAAGCATAAATGTATTACACATAATTTCTTTAGCAAATCCTTGAGTTTGTTCACAGTATTTCTCTGAAGCGGAGAAATATACAAATACCTTTCCTGTATCTCTTCATTTTAATCCTTGCATACTATTTGCCAGAAACCTATCAATAATAAAATAGCAGAGAATTTACTCTTTGTGGCATTTGAATTTTAAAAAGAAAGGACCGTTGAGGCATGCTGACTTAGAAATATTTTGTTCATTTCCACGAATCTTAGACATCTTCCAGGACCAGCAAGGTAGCTCAGTGGTCTATAAGCGCCTGCTTAGGCAACTGCAGGGACCACCAGTTGGATCCCGGGTACCACATGCTGTGCCAGCCCCGCCCCCAAGACAGGCTGAGCCGGCCATAATATAAACAAAATAAAGTTTAAAATGAATACAGCCCAAAGACATCTTCTTCCATTTAACAGCAATAATGGTCAACACAAATTCGAGCATAAGTATTCTATTCATATGTTGGGCAAAGATCAACCCCAACAAGCACCTTCTGTCACACCTTTAAGAAAGTGCTCACAATTCCTCTGCCCCAGTCCCCCTTCTCTTGCTCTTCTAAACCATCACTCCTGGGGCCGGGCAGGATGGCTCAGTGTTCTAAAGCACCTCCTTAAGAAAGCTTAGGCGGCTGCAAGGACCGTGGTTTGATTACCGGCCCCACATGCTAGCCAGCCCTGGCCTCAGGGCAGGCTGAGCCGGCCATAAAAATAAATAAACAAAAGTTCTGAAACAAGAAAAATAAAATAGAGTAAAATAAAAAATTCTTAAAAAGAAAAATAAACCAACACTCCTCAGCAAAGACATTTCTGTTCTGCACTGGTGGAGTGAAAAATCTGAAATCTGCGTGCAGTGTTTACAGCCCACAGCAGATCTAACTCGCTTGCTTTGCTTCCTCTTAGCTCCTACCAGAGCTCCCGTTGCTAAGGCCTACTGTTTGCTGCTGTTTTACTTGCCCTTGATCATTTCAATTTTTAGTTTACTCACCATACAAATGGCCCTTTCTCCTCTTCCTGCTTGCTCTGTACCCACCCTGGGCCCCAAGATCCTTCTGCCTGTAAGCTCTCTAAGGGTAGAGAGTGTATCCTATACACAGCCTCTCTTTCCTGATACTGTTTGGTAAGTACAACGCAATAAATAGCCTGCACATGACCATTGAATTAAATAATTAAATATCTATCTATCTGTTAGCTAGCCATTGACTGATAAACAGATGCCCTCTAAACTTCAAGATCTTTTTTTTACAAATGTCTTTAAAATATTTTAGGAGACCTATATTTTATGAATAAAATAATCTATAATCAACAAATATGGAGATATTTGTAGGCTTGTCTTAGAGAGCTTACCTAACAATCCCAGCACTCGGGGGCAAGGGAGGAAGGAGAACAGAATCTAACATGAATATAATGGAAAGAAGATGAAATAGACGTGGCTTGTTACACTGTAGTAAGTGAACTACACATGTATGAGCTCTATCTCACAAACGTATCTGTGGTTCAGATTTTATTTAATTGTTTTGTTTTTGTTTTGTATTTTAGTACAGGGTCTCACTATGTAGATTTGACTCATAGTGATCCGCCTGCATTCAGCCTCCCAGCAGCTGGGGTTGCAGGCACATGCCACCAGGCTCAGTCTCAATCGGCCATCGCAGAATGCCCTGAAGGCCTGGCAGGCATAATTTTGTCATTGTTATATTTTACCTAAATATTGAACTCAAGGGGCTGGGGAGATAGCTCTGTGGCATAAGTGCCTGCCTGGCAAGTGCAAGGTCGTGAGTTCAAACCCCAGTCCCGCAAAAATAAATAAATAAATAAATAAACAAATAAATATTGAACTCAATAAATCATTTTCTCAAGAGATTTTAAATTTCTAATCCAATTATTTTCATAATATGATTGTTTTCTCCATTTCTTCCCCATGAGTTTAACTCTAACATCCAGTCATCCAGTATACTATTTAATAAGAGACTTACTACCATTCTAGAAATGTAAGGAGAAAATACAATTTCTGGCTCCAGATAGGATTTATTGGGAATAAATGGGAATAATAAGTGGGAATAATCTTAGAGTGGAGCTTTTTGAAATTTACCCAGTGTCCTGCCTGGCAAGTGCAACATCGTGAGTTCAAACCCCATTCCCACAAAAAAAAAAAAAAAAAAAAAGGAAAAGAAATTTACCCAGTGTAAAGAGCACTTCCATTTACGTTCTTGGGACATACCTCTAGAAAGTCTGACTTGGCAGACAGAGTGGTGCCTGGGAAGCCTTCATTTCTTTTTTTCTTTTTTTTTTAAGAATTTTTTATTTTGGGGCTGGGGAGATAGCTCTGAGGCACAAGTGCCCGGCTGCCAAGTGCAAGGTCATGAATTTGAACCCTGGTCCCGCAAAAAAAAAAAAAATAAAAAAAATAAATAAATAAAAATTATTTATATTTTTTATTTTTTTAATTTTTTTCTTGTTTCAGAACCTTTGTTTATTCACTCATTTTTATGGCTGGCTCACCCCGTGGTGCCAGGGATAGAACCTCGGTCTCTGAAGCCACCCAAGCTTTCCTAAGCAGGCACTTTAGACCACTGAGCCATCCCACTGGGCCCCTGGGAAGCCTTCATTTCTAACCATGGCTCTGAAGTTTTCCAGATCATACTGTTTTAGGGCTCTAGTGTCTACTCTGCTTTCTTTCTTTCCTCTATCTCAAAGTAAGGAAGTTGCCTGACCACCTTCCTTATGCCACCTATGAGTGGGGCACAAACTACTTCAAAGCAATTATAGCATGAGTTGTGGGAGACTAAGAAGCTGGACCGATCTACCAGACTTTCAAAATATTTTTATAGTTTCAAAATAACCTCATTTGGGTGAGCATTTCTTAAATTTGGGGTCAACTTAAACATCTTTTGACCCCAGTTTTGAACAAGTTCAAAACTACTACTACTATTATTATTTTAGGACTAGGAATTGAACTCAGAGTCACCCCACAGAGCTATATCCACAGCCTCTTTTATTTTTATTTTTATTTTTTAGTTTTGAAACGGTCTCACTAAGGTCTAAATCGCCCAGACTGGAGTTGGATTTGGACTCAGTCCCTCTGCATCAGCCTCTCACAGTTCTGGATTTGTAGGCATATGATGCTGTGCCTAGCTTGATGCTCAAAGATCATACAATCAATTAAAATTGTGCATGGTCTTAAGAAATTTTTAACCATCTATATTACTGTCTCAATTAGTTTTCTCCTGTTGCGGAGAATACCCAATACCTAAAGTTGAAAGGGGGAAAGTTTCTTCAGATTACAGGTTGTAGAGGTTTCCGTCCCCAATTGGCTCCAAGGCACAGGGCAGAGGAGCTACAGCTCATGGAGTCAGAAGACAGGAAGCGCGTGCAGATATCAGATCAAGTTTCTTTCTGCCCTTTATATTGCGTCTAGTCTATGGAAATTAGGGCGGTGCTAATCAGTGAGTGGATTGATCCAGCAATCACCCACCCTTAGTCCCAGCACCCTACATCCTAGCTTTGAAGCATTAATCAATCTCACACTCCAGGGGCTGGGGAGATAGCTCTGTGGCACAAGTGCCTGCCTGGCAAGTGCAAGGTTGTGAGTTTGAACCCCAGTCCCACCAAAAAAAAAAAAAAAAATCAATCTCACACTCCAGATTCAGCTACCTCTGAAAAAGTTCCATCTAATAGTGCTTTTGGGAGACATCTAAGTACAAACTATAATAATTACTAATATGAAATTCTATTAATATTCTGTGCTTGAAATTATTTATTAATTTAGATGTTAAAATGTACCATAAAGGTGACAACTTGCTTTGTGAAATCAATGGATGAGCATAAATATGAACTAAGCTATGAGTGGTGGCTTGTGCCTATAGTCCTAGCACTCTAGGAGGCTGAGGCATAAAGATCTTAAGTGTAAGCCTAACCTGGGAAATTTAGGCTTCACTTCAAAATAAGGAATATAATAAAATGTGGGAATACGAAGGTCCTGGGTTTAAGGCTCAGTATAAAGGCCCTGAGTTCAATGCTTTGTGCCAAAACAAAACAAAACACAACACAGGGTTAATGTTTCTATTTTCTTTAAAATTTCTGCCAAGGGTCATTGAGATAGCTCAGTGGACTAAGGCTCCTGCTTAGGCAAGATTAGGCAAGTTTCAGGGACTGCAGTTAGATTCCCCGCACCACATGCTGCACCAGTCCAGCCTTAGGGTATAGTGGTGTATGCCTGTAATCCCAGCACTGGGGAGCCTGAAAAAAGACAGCAGAATCTCTGTGAGTCTAAGCTGCATAGTGAGACTCTGTAACAACCAAAATACATTAAAATAAACAAAGCAATGAGTTACATTTCTGCCAATAGAATGCTTTTCTGGCTTATTATTCCCTTTTTGAATTAGTGACCCAAGGGAGAATATCTAGATTCCTATTAAAATTAGTTATGTTATACACTGTAAATATGTAGAGACACAAGGAGACAACTTCCTTTACCTTCAGATGCTGATATCTTGGGGGTGGGGCAGTGTGGCATGCGTCACCACACCCAACTCAGGATGTGTGCATCTTACTGCCCCTTCTACTGTTGCGTTTTCAGCTCCAGTGATCCATCCTATTTCCAGAACAGAACGCTCACGAACACTCAGCGCTCAGCTGTCTGCAGCAGTGGTGCATCATTTAGCAGGCAAGAGTCAGCTCTTGCTGAGCTCTGACTGGCACCACACAGCAGGGGTGGAAAGCTGAAAGAAAAAACTATGAGAAATTTATGTTTTCTTTCCCTGTCAAATGCATAAAACAAGGACTTCAAAATAAACCAAATGTGCTTATAACGATTTTCCAAGATTAAAGTAAAGCTTAATGTCTAAAAAATAAGTATGTGTGGGTCCTCACAAAATTATTAAAAGTTTCTCTGTGTGTATTTATTTGAAGTTATAAGGCCATAATTATGAAAACTAGTATATGACAAGTACAGTCTTTTGGAGTACTGGACATCTTTTATATAGTTGAAATATTTATAAGGAAATCAAAAGCCTATCTTTTTTCATTTATTTTTTCCAGTTTTGTTAACATACAATAACAAAAATTGTCTTTTCAAATGATGTGCACTGTTGTTTTGATATATGCATATATTGAGAAGTAATTACCATAATGAAGCTGATTGGCATATTCAATTCCTCAATTGTCTCCTTCCTTTCCTTCTTTCCTCCCTCCCTCCCTCCTTCCACTCTCCTCTCTTCTTCCTTCCTTTTTTCCTTCCTTCCTTGTTTTCTTCCTCTCCTCTCTTTCCTGTTATGTGTCCCCATTTCTCTGTTTTCTATTTGCGAAAGACTGTATTTTAAAAGAGTAATTCACCAATATTAATTTCCTGTAAAATTTTGTTTATTTTTATTTCTCATTATGAACTCTCACAGTTACTCTAAATGCTCCTCCTCTGAAGCATAATAACAGAGAAGAGCATTATAGTCGGAGTAAAGATGATTGCGGATTATTATATGTGCTTTTCAATTTATAATGTAGGATACTCATAAAATCTGCTGTGATGCTTTCATGAATTAAAGCCTAAGCTTATCACCTCTACTTTTGATCTCATAAAGCCATTTTCTGTACAGTTATAGTATTTGTGGTAATAAATTCGTTGTACCACGTTTAATTCTGTTTTGTAGAAGGTTAAGTTTGTATTTGGAGGTAATATATTCTAGGAACCTTAAAATTTAAACTTCTGTTATAGTTGCTTAGAATAGTGATGATTAATATTTTCTTCTCATACTATAAAATGTTTCTATTATATTCAGCCTTTGATCCTACTAGAAACTTCCGTCTGCTAAATGCTTTCTAAACTTCTGTTATCGACCTTCTCATTATTCCATCTTTGGCAATGTCATCCTTTTTTTGTTGTTTTACTTTTTATTTTTATGAGCATGCCCACCAAATTAGTATCCACTCAGAAATTCTCTTGAGCTACCACTTCACATAACCATGTAAGTACTTGCTTGGTGGACAGCTCCTGCTGATGTTTTGCCAGCATCTCAATCCCATGCGAATTCATCAAGATCTCCTCCCACCCTTCCTTTCATCCCACATCTTAGACACTTTCCTGTCATTGAGATAAAATACCCGACATCTACAAGTGAAAGGAGGAGAGGTTTATTTTGGTTCTTGGTTTTTAGATGTTTTGGTCCAAACTCAGCTGGCTCCAAGGTAGACAGGGAATAAGGGAATAATGTGGGAAGAGGAAAAGCTAGCAGACAGGACCAGCCAAGTTGGACAGGGTACACTCTTCCAGTCACACTGCCAGTGAACCTCTTCTGCTGACCAGATTTCACCTCCTACTAGCACACTTAGCTTTACGTTAATTGGTGGCTTAATCCATGGATGAGCATTGTACCTCTGTGGTCCAATCAACTTAACGCTGAATGCATGAATTTTGAGGTAACACTCTAGGTCTAGACCATAGAACCCCGGCTAGGACCTCTCCTGGCTTTTCTATTTCTGTTCAGAGTATTATCATGTTGCCAGATTTTTTACCTGAAACGTTGAATTCCACTTTGATTCTTTCTTTTCCCTTTTGTTTATGTGCCATCTGGGTTCAGATTTGCCAGTGAAATCTTTCTATCAGTTCTCTTCCTCGTCCCCTATGTGGCTCTCATTACACGTCTTTCATAGAGAAAGGCTTATTTATTATCTCTTTACCTTCTAACTATTCCTTTTGTATTAAGGATTTTCAGCTAGAGCTGTCTTCTTTCTTTTCATTAAAAATTATTTCTTTAGTAAAGAATTATTCTCCATTAGAGAATAAACTTGATAAACATAACTTTTTTTTTTTTGGCTATTATTAGCACTTGTTTACAGCATATAAAGATTACATTCACTGTAGTGGGTTGGAATATGTACAAAGCAGATTTCAATTAGCTTCTTTTTCCATCCTCCTCCATGCCCCTTTTATTTTTCCAGCAACACAGGTCATTTAAAAATACTCATAGCAATGATTTTCTGAAGGTAGTTTTATTAATAGAGTCCTGAATGTAAAAAATGGAAAAGGTTACCAGAAATAGCAAAGCTTCAGACAAATCCTGACTATTGAAATATCTTGTAAGGGTTGCATATTCAATTTTAGCTCTTCAGAGCCTTCATCAACAAAACACCTGTCATAGTAAAGAAACTGCTACTGCAACCTTTGGAAACATTTTTTAGTCTGGTATTGATGCTTCTCTAGTGCATTAAGCAATACGACCATATGTAAGTCTAAAATTCCAAGTGTGAACACTACAACTGAACTGATAAACTGGACATCAGACATATGTTATATATTTTATATCATAAGGATAATGAATCCTTAGAAGCAACTTCTTACAACTTACATGAATTTCATAATAATATGAAATATGAACACAGATGTGAAATGGCAGTTGACTTGATGGAAGCTCCTATTAAAATTAAGCATAATCTCAAGCTAGTGGGCTGGGATATAGCTCAACAACATAAGCACCTGCCTAGAAAGTGCAAGGTTCTGAGTTCGATCCCTGGTATCAAAAAAAAAAAAAAAAAAAACAAGAAGAAAAAGAAAAGAATCAAGCTATAGCGCAGCCATTAGAGTAGCAGGCAGCACCCTTCAACTTTTAGTAAGTACAACTTGGTACTGGTGTTGAAGAGCAACACTTGTTCATTGCCCTATCCATCAATCAAAGGTAGAGCATTTCTCATGTCTCATGACTAATTTCTCTTTAATTATGTGAAATAGATTTGAAAAGGAAGATTACTGAATGAAATATGATTTGGAGTACTGTAGGTATTGTTATGGTTTGTGTCTAGTTGTCCCCCCAAAGCCTCATGCAATCATGGGGCGCAGACTTCTAGAGTTTGAGCTTAACTCATGATCCACTGGGATTATGGGTGACCCAAGGATGAAATTATGAGTACTGTTGGGGTTATGGGTGTGGTCTGAGGTTGTCTTGGTTACTCTTCTCTCATTGCTGGGACAAATACCTGACACCCAAAATGAAGGAAGGAAAGGTTTATTTAGCTCACAGTTTGTGGAGGTTTCAGTTCATATTTGGCCGACTCCAAGGCTAAGTGACATATGGCAGAGAGCAGCAGTTCGTAGCAGCAGAAGAGCAACAGAATGGTGATAGAGGCAACCAACCAATCAGGGCAGCAGAGCAACAGCCTTGAGTCTGTCTCTCTGTCTCTCTTTGTATTACATCAGGCTCTCTGCCTCAGCCTGTCCGCCTCAGGCCACACCTATAATTCCCAGCAGTACTCAGACCCATAATCTCATCAGTACTAAAACACATAATCCCAGTGGATCATAAGTCAAGTCTCAAACTCTAGAAGTCCCTACCCCATGATTGTATGAGGTTTTGGGGGGACAACTAGACATAAACCATAACATTCCACCCCTGGACCCCCAAAGTCTCATGCACACCCCTTTTGTGAAAAATACATTTTAGTCCATTTAGAAGAGTTGCCAAAGTCCCAACAGTTTCAGCATTTCTGAAAATTCAAAGTCCCAAGTCTCCTCCAAGATCCAAGGCAAACTCTCAACTGTGAGCCCCTGCACAATAGAAAAGTTAAACACATCCAACATTCAAAGGCACAAGATAAACACTGGCATCCCAAAAGCTAAAAATAACAGGGTGATACAAACTACTGGGACCAACACATGTCCAAAATCCAGCAGGGTAAACATTAAATCCCATAGTTCCAACTGGAGCATCCGAAGCAGTCTGTACCAAGTTGTGAGCTCCATGGAGCTCCACTCCTATAGCACTCTTGGTGGTAATTTCCATGGCTTTTCTCTTAGGCCAGCTTTGCTCTCTCTTTGCATGATCCACATTCCTGGCTTTTCCAAACTTCTGGGCTTTCCCCTGAACAGGCTTCTCACACACAGCTTTACACACTGCCCTCTCTCAGGCACATTGCCTGGCATCCCAGGCCTTCTGCAATTTAGGTGGAAGCCTTCTTAACCTGTGCACCTAAAACAACTGCCACATGGATGATGCCAACTTCTGTTGCCAGCTGGAGCAGTAGCCAGGCTTCCTTCTCTCTTGGCTGTAGGGGTGGAGTACCTGGATTGATGAACACTCTGACCTTGATTCCAAAAAGCAAATTCTCCATGATGGCACTATTTTGGAACCTGGTTTGGCTGCTGCCTCCATTCTGGTACTTGGGTCTCTGGCTTTCTTCTCTGCCTTTTTCCTTTGCAATTCTGGGGCTGCAAAGGGTGTCACAGCAACGACCTCACACGTGGTACCAAATTCTGTCTTAGTTACTTTTCTGTCGTTGCTGGGACAAATACCTGACACCCAAAATGAAGGCAGGAAAGAGTAACTGAGACAGGCATCCTCAACAACAGGAATCTTTGATGCAGCCAGTTTCTAACTGAGACTCTGAGTTTACATCTTTTAATGTCTGTGCAGACCTGGAGAACATCATGCAAATTTCTTCTTGGTGGCTGCGAGCCTCTCCGTGTACTTATCAGACCTCCCAGTGCTCAAAGTTTCTTTATTTCCCAAAGATTGCTTTTTGCAGTGAGCAGACAGATGTGGGAATCACTGAGGATGCCCTGTGGAAGCATACTGAGTTCAAGACAGTTCTCTTCCAGGAGAAGAGCTCTAAGGCATGGGCAGCTAGATAGCTTTACTGAGAGCTGAGAAATCCCATTCTGAGGGAGGTTAAGCTCCATGAAATGCAGCTCCCACTCTACATCAGGTGTACTCGGAATCTGGTTCTTAGCAATAAACCACATGTAGCTGCCAGAGGGTACAGAGTTGGGGTGGTAGTGTTCCCAGTTGGTTCCCAGAGGGTCTCAGGGTCTTGGGGGCACAGAACTCCCCAAAGATAGATGGAAGTTCTCTCAGGTGATTGTCATTTAGGCTAAAAAGTTGTTGTTGTTCATGATAGACTCTTCAACAGTGTGAATTTCCCTACTAACAGAGGCAGGATATTTGATCTTATTGCTGGACAAGTTGATGGTCTTAAGGTTGCTTGTCAGCTTCTGCAACTGTGCAGCATCCCTGGTCAGCCCTTGATCCTTAACTTGACAGACACTGGTTTTCTGGGCCATTCCCACTTGAGTGTGGAGGGCACTGTTTCCCATGCTTGAGGTCCTTTCTGAAATTCTTGGATTCTGGGCACCAGCAAAAGGGTTAAGGAGGAAGGCAAGGAATACATAGCTGGATTCCCAAGTCGTGTAACTTTTTCAGCTTTGATTAGGTTTGCCTCTGAGAGGTTCCAAAGGACCAGAAAGCCCTGGACTCACTTGCCTCTAGATGCTTGAAAGAGAGCAGGATTCTCAGAAGACCAGAGCACACTTGCCAGAGATGTGCTCTGAGGGCTGCTGAACTGGACACCCCAGAGCTGTCATTCTTAAGTATTATTTTCAGGGCAATATGGTTTGACTCTTTTAGAAAGGGTTGAACTCCCAAATCTGGAGTAAACTAAGTATGAGGGATTGTGTTAGTCATTTTTTCTCACATTCCTTAATTTCTTGTTTCCAAGGAAGATAGTAAAAATTCAACAACTTATGGTAGTTATCAGTGGATGATAAAAAATGCACATAATGTGCTTATCCTGGACATGTAACACTCAGTGGACATCAATCGTCACTTTGTTACTGAAAACCATGCCAAACACCATAATGTCTAACATGTGCTGTGACTCTATCTACCTCCGAATCCCGCTTGCACTCAGACTTTTTTGAGTCATGCATGCCTGAATGTCCTCTACACACATTTCACTTACCTATGATGTTATTTAACTCTGAGCTTGCCTTATATTTCTTTAATTTCCCTTCCCGTAGCCAACATTCTATCAGTTACAACTGAGTTACACTTTTCATAGCAAGTTAAGCACACAAATCATTCATGCACATGGGAGGGCTAGCAAGAGGCTGGAAGCCCTTGGGAACCACAGCAGATATCGCCTCTGTCACTCACTCTCATTCTGAAGAGCTTCGGGCTCCACTTCTTTATCAGCTTCATTTTCTGACACTGAACAGGGACTTCTCTGCTCCTCTGTGAGCTCAGAAGTAATATACCTTTCACAGTTACAGTTCCTTTTATCGTCTGTTTAATTCTACACACAAATAAATGCACCTCAATTCCAGCTTTCTAGGAAATATAGCATGTAGGGCCTCTGTCCCTTCAGTTGTATCAGCTAGGTAGGTCCTACCACATAAATGCTGCTGCCAGATGCTCCTGTATATGTATGTACCAGGCAGTCCTCAGAGAAAGTCTATTCAGAGGAAGATGCTCTGAAGATGTTTAATACATCATAAATAAGTTCATTATACCACAAAGTAGTATTTTTAGCACCTTTACATGTTCTCATTGTTCTTGCAATTGTGACTAGCTTGCATATACCTTTTGAAGCAATATCAATGTAAAAAGCGAACTTCGAGTGCGGTAGCACATGTCTATAATTTCAGCACTCTGTAAAGCTGAAGAAGGACAGTCACAAACTTGAGCCCAGTCTAGGCAACTTAGTGGCTTAGTAAGATCTGCTTCAGTATTTTTTTATCATTATTATTATTATTATTATTATTATTATTATTATTATTATTATTATTATTACTATTATTTAAAGGGACTGGGGATGGAACTCATGCAAAGATCCCAGCTTAATCCTCAGTACTGCTAAAAACAAAGTTGAATTGTATTTAGGCATAGAGATGATATAGGTTTGAGTAAGAGCTATAAGACTTTAAAATCCAGGAAAAGAATTCTGTCAAAAACTAAAAAGATTTGAACATGTCTAGAAAAGAAGACTTTGAAAAAAATGCAGGAAGTTGTTTTAACTCATCTTTAGTCAGAATCCATATTGTATAAAACTCTGGGTACTTTGGAAAGCATTATCTAAAAAAAATACTGATAAACTAAAAGGCATTCATGCAGCCCATTGAGAGAAGTGATAAAAGGATTAGAGTGTGTTGGAATTTCCTAGGTTACTATAACAGTATAGCAAAAAACTGTGTGACTTAGATCAATAGGAATGTAGTTTTTCATGGTTCTTTCTTTTTTCTTTTTTTTTTCTTCAGAACTGGGGATCGAACTCAGGATCACTTGCACTTGCCAGGCACTGCCTAATTTTAAACAAGAATCTTACATGATTGGGACAAAATGTCACCTTTGTTGAAAACAAACCACTGCTTTTTGTAGCAATCAAGTGATGAAAATTTCACCTTACAGATAAAAATTGTTCATGGCTTTTCATAGAAAAAAACTAAGATAGAGATTGGGGCAAACTTTATGACTCATTCAACAATAATTATTAGATGTATTGCTATCTTTTGTTTCTCATAAGTATTATTTTACTAAATGTTTCAATAATTACTAGGATATCTTTGACACTGAGCATACATTTAACATTGAAATGTTAATGTTTGTGACCCTCTCCCATTTTCTTTTGTTTCCTTAGCTTTTCCCCAGTAGAACTGCTAGATGTTGGGTAGTGTTATGGTTGATGCCTAGTTGTTCCCCCAAAGCCTCATGCCATCATGGTGTGGGGGAATTCTAGAGTTTGAGACTAATTTGTGATCTGCTGGGATTATGTGTTTTAGTACTGCTGGGATTATGAGTGTGGTCTGAGGTGGACAGCCAGAGGCAGAGAACCTGAATGCAATATAAGAGAGACAGAGCAGCAGACTCTTTTTGTTGCACTCTATTGCTGTTATTGCCTGTGTCCCATTTATTGCTGTTCCACTGCCATGAACTGCTGCTCTCTGCCATGTACCACTCTGCCTTGGAGCCAGCCCAGGGATGGACTGAAACCTCCAGTCACTGTGAGCTGAATAAACTTTTCCTTCCTTCATTATGGGTGTCAGGTATTTGTCCCAGCAACGAGAGAAGAGTACTGAGACTGGCAGCATTGCCCAAAGGCAATCATTACAATAGAACTGGAGAACCCACAGTAATTCAGTTTTTGTTTGCTTGCTTTGTAAATTTAAATTTTCAGGTCCAAAGAGAAGGCAGAAAGATGTAAAAGAGCATTCAACAGGTAGGTGGGTTCCACTTGGTCCCTCCTTCTCTGTATTCTGTAAAGAAGTAAAAATTACTCAGGACTTGGAAATGTAGATGGATGGCAGAGCACTTGCTTAGTATGCATGACAGAGACCCTGAGTTCCGTACCAAATGACTCTGGTTAATTCACAATAAAGAATACTCAGGGCCATCATGTAGGTATCAGGAGCATGGCAATAGGGTTCTGTCATGAAGGAAAGAGATTGAGTCCAATTCTAAATGAAGAGTGGACACGTGGAACTTTATAGCTAACGCGTATGTAGGGTAGTGGGGTAATGGACCAAAGGTAACTGAGAGGAAACATCAGGGTAGGAGGATTTGGGGTAAATGAACCTAACAGGGTTCTTGCTAAAGACAGGCTGGGTATCACCTGAGGTAATGGTTGAAGACAAAGAATCTGACCAGATAGGGAGAATGTCCCACGTGCAGCTGATAAAAGAGTGTATTCTTGTGTTGTGTCATAGAACATTGTGTAGACATCTATTAGTCCATTTGTTCACAGCTTTTGTTTAGTTCTGATTTTTTTTTTGTTGTTGATTTCTGTCAAGTTGACGTATCTATTTGTGATAAAGGTGTCAGGATCCCCTAGTATAATTTTACTAGTGTTTATTTTTCATGTCTATTAATATTTGTTTCATGTAGTTGGGTGCACTGGTATTAAGATTTGCTGTCTCTGCTTGGAATATTCCCTTAATAAGAATATAGTGATCTTCTTTGTCTGTTTTGATCAGTTTTGACTTGTATGCAAATGAAATAGCTACTCCTTTTTTTGGGTTTTGTCACATGGAATATTATTTACATCTTTTGACTTTTGCTCCACAAGCTTCTGTCTTTTTTTTTTTTTTTTTTTTTTTTTTTTTTTTTTTTTTTTTTTTTTTTTTCTTTAAGTGTGTGTGTTTAATGTATTTAGTAATGGTGTAAAGGGTTTCACTACAAAGATCACACTCATAGTGATCCTCCTGTTTTCAGTTTCCCAAGCGCTGGGATTACAGGCATATGACACCACACTCAGTCTCTGTTGCAGACTCAGTGTGCCTTAGTGGCTGGGCCGGCTCAGCATATGGTGCTGGGAATCCAACCCTGGTCCCTGCACTTTGCCTAAGCAGGTGCTTTAGTCTGTTGAGCTATCTGGCCAGCCCCCAAATGTGGGTGTTTTTTTTTTTTTATATGGCATATTGTGGGATCTTGCTTTCTCTTCTCCTTCTCCTTCTCCTTCTCCTTCTCCTTCTCCTTCTCCTTCTCCTTCTCCTTCT
>PVJA010021392.1:0-35622 GCA_004027025.1 Myocastor coypus | reverse complement strand
GCCCTTCTAACACATGGCTGCCTGCATGCATGGTGTACTTTGAATGTGGATTATACCTAGGATGACTTTGGGATATTCCTTTCAAGATTGAAAAGAAAGCCCAGCGTGTTGATGAACAGCTGTAAATCCAGAGCCTGGGAGGTTGAGGCAGGAGGACTGTGGGACAACTTGGGATATATGCTTTTTCTAGAAAAAAAAAATTCAAAACAATGGATTCAAGATAGTCTAACAAATAAACCTTTCTCGTCTTCCTCTCTCTTCATTAACATAAACAACAGTGATGGCAATATCAACTCCCACTTCCAGTCTCCTAAAGCCAGTGTCTATCCCCTATGTCCTTAATTAAGTCCAGCTTCTGTGTCTCATTTGAACTTGTTTTAATCCAGTAAGACAAACTACTAAATGCAAAAAGAAAATCTATGTAACTAGTATCTTGCCTTTTTCTTAAGAGCACCCTTCTCCTGTACTAGACCTGCTGCTCGTGGGCTTCTCCACTATGTTTGTTTGCCTTTCACTAGTGGGGTTGTGTCTTTGTTACTCTTCTCTCATTGGGACAAATACCCCACACTCAAAATACTGGAAGAAAAGGTCAGTTATAGGAGGTTTTAGTCTATGAAAGGTTGCTCTTTGCCATGTGCCTCTCTACCTTGGAGTCAGCTAAGAGCAAGAGAGCTAAGGGGGGGTGGTAGCGAACTACTCTTCCTTCCTTACACTGAAATGGAAATCTCTTGCCCCAGGGCAGATGCAGCACCCATTTTTACAATAATCAATTACAAATTCCAGAAGCCACCCCATGTCTTCATGAGGCTTTGGGAGACCCCTATGTGCAAACCATAACAGCTTGGCATTTCTCAAGGTCATTGGTTTGAAAAAGAACAATTTTACTCGAATTTTCTGAGACTAGAACTTACTTGGTCTTAATTAACCAAGTCCTTCAATGTCATCCTTTTATACAGTGACAGAGTCAGGGATGAGCAGATGATCTAGGTCAGGCCAGTCTTGTTTTGGGCACCATCAAATCAAGGATCCATACAGCCTCCTAATGGCTATAGTTACTGTCTGACCACAGAAGGAAAATGGGCTGCAATACATAGAGATAAGCTGAGACCTTGTTACACTGTTCAAGTGCTGGAAAACGCTAGGCTTGAAGTCATTTCTACCACTAACTTCTCAGATAGAGTAGATCACATTAAGGGAAAACAAGCAAGATGAATATTTTACACACTATGTATTACTACTCAGAACCAGAAAGTCCTCGTTAATATATCCTGAGACTTTTCATTGCCTCAATTGCTTACTTAGACAACCTAAAGTATATTGTCTGTGTAGCCCTCTCTACTTTCCAAAATGAATGCTTGGGGTTGTGACAAGGAAAACATGTTTATAGGCAGCTTTGAGGTATAAATTTGAGGGTAGGTGATGAATACTGTAACAATAGCATTATCCTACACAGTAGGGGACAATGGCAACTTTGAGACATCATCTTTTCTTTGGTTAGAGGACTGAGAATTTTCTCCAAAAAATGAGTACAACCTGAATGTTTTTCTTATCTATGTCAACATTATTCTTTAAGGTTCTTCACCAAAAATAATGCAGTTTGAATTTTTCAGATTCTCAGCCTCATTGGAAGCCAGTGTAACTGATAGCTAATTAATTTATTTGCTAGACTTTGCTGATCTTTTTTTTTTAAGCATTTTTTTAAATTTTATTTTTTTCTTGTTTCAGAACTTTTGTTTGTTTGTTTATTTATTTTTTTATGGCTGGCTCAGCCTGCCCTGAGGGCAGGGCTTGCGCAGCCTGTGGTGCTGGGGATTGAACCTTGGTCCCTGCAGCCGCCCAAAACTAAAAACATTTTGGGAAATATAATTCACCAGAAGGTACAGTGGCAGTACTTATCCAGCACTTATAATACTGATAATAAATGAAATTACCAATGTTCCTCACAATGTACATATACCCTACATCTGATATACTCTTCCTTGAGAGTTTGTCTATATGGCCAACTTGAAGTACACACAACATTGACGGACTTAAACTCTGTCTTGAAGCAGGAATGTCAGGTATCAAAACATGCTCATTGAGACTGAACTCACCAAATAAATGATACAGAGTAGGAATTAACTTCTGTCTTACGGGCTGCTAGGTTTGCTATACATAGAATTGCTAAGTATTACCTTTGTAGAACCTCTTAGAAAGTAAAGCTCTTAACTCTAAAAAAATCTGAGCAAAATTGGGAGAAGTCAAGTAGCTAAGAAGTAAGTTTTAACCTTTGTTGACCCCTTTGGGATGCTTTGATAGCTTAACGGAGCTAGTGAATTGCTTCTGTGAATGTTTTTAAACTCACAAAATAAACCACATAGTATTGGAACGAAAACTAATTGCACTGAATACAGTCATTAAAATATTTTAAAATTGTGATTGAGCATTGTTTCATTTCTTTATTAATGAGTTAGATAACAAGATCTAGTCACATATCTGATAATTACTATAATTTAAAAATGATAACAACTATACCCACAATTTCACGGAGTTCGCAAAATTTCTAATATACAATAAAAATGAAAGGTTTCTATTGTAACAAAACTACATGCTCAGAGGTACCTCCATTCACGAATCTACTTCTTTCCATGATTTTGGTCACAGAAATTGTTTCACAATTCTGGTTGCAATCATGAGACAAGTTCTGCAACCAGAACTATGGAAAGGGTTAAGCTCATGAGTCAAGGTGCCAATGTATAGCCAACACAGCTGTGGGTTGTGTTTTGTAATCATAATGAAAGGAAATGATAAATTTTACTTAGAAATGAAAATTAACATGTAATAATGATTTTCTATCCAAGTTTATGGACTCTTTGAGTTCCAAGTTAACAATATTTATTCGGAGAGCATGGGATCCAGGATTAATTTATACCTTGTCTGTCTTTGTGGTTGTAATATCGGGGTGGTGGTCTTTGCTCCCTCTAACCTTCAAAGATGTCCCCTGCTCTGCAATTAGAGTCTACAAAGTTCCGTAAAGATAGTGACAGTTATTAGAGAGGCAATGATGATGGATATTGGCTTTATTGGTGAATACCAGGAAGAGCAGTGGGCACACTTGATTTGACCAAAAGAAGGACTCCTTATACCACAAATTTCAGAGAAGAAGCTAGGAATACCAGAGCATAATTGTAACACCAGCACTCAGGAGGCAGAAGCAGGAGGATCACTCTGAGTACAAGGTTAGCCTGGGCTACATAAAGAGTTTAAGGCAAGCTTGAATTACATAGAGACACATTGTCTTAGAAAATAGTTTTATTGTCAAAAATAAAACCAGGACAATAGTTTAGGTCATATTAAGGTCAGCCTTAAATTAGATAGAGGAAATATAATTTACTCATGGATTTATCGTATAATAATTTAGATATTAATAAAGAGAAAAATATCAAAATGATATAATAAAAATAGAAAAATAGGAAGAGATCTATATTTTAAATTAATTCATGAATAATTAAGATCTTTTTCAGAGAGAAAAATAATTCTATGCCCAAATACCTTCACTAGTGAACTTTATCAATTATTTAAGGAAGGCATAGTATAAATTATTTCAAATAAAGGAAATGGGACTGTTTCCGAACTCATTATATGATGACAAAGAGTCAAAGGCATAAGATGAGTAAAAATTACATTAATAGCTCTCAAAATATAGTCTGAAATCTCCAAACAAAATATAAGCAAATGAAATTGAACATGGTTAAAAATTTAACTAATTATCAGAAAGCAGGGTCTATGCCAGTAATGCAAAGCTAGTTTATATATTGAAGCTAAATAATATAATTTATTAAACTAACAAGAAAATTAAAACCCATGCTATCAAAAGCAGATGCAGAAAAATTGTATAAAATTCATGATGAAAGTAGCTTGATAACCCAAGTTGTTGAGAAGTGAGCATCAATTAATAACTTAAACTTATTAATGATGAAAGTAGTTAACTCTTACTAAAGTAGGTATAAAAATGACAATAGCTATCAGATTTTCTAACATTAATATATTCATGAGAAAATCTCAGACTCATGGTACACTATTTATTTGCTTTTGAGGAAGGTACAAAAGAAAAGAAGCATATATACATATATATATATATATATATATATATATATATATATATATATAAAACCAGTAAACCAAGTTATTCAATTATACAAAGTATCACTGAGCTATAAAACTATCAAGGTCATGAAAGAAAAGAAAGCCTCAGAAACTTATGGGTCAGAGGGAGCTGAGGAGACATGATGGCTGTGCATAATGAGAAATCCTTGATTACAAATTAGAAGAAAAGAAGAACCAGTCAAAATGTAAATGAATAAAACTAAAAATCCTTTAAAAGTGAATAAATCATAAATGTCTCTAGTTTGGCTGCTGGTATGATAACACTACTAGTTTCTCTTGTTATACTGTGCATGGATAATAATCAGGGGCATTTTGCAGAGTTTTAGTGAAATATTCAAATCCAAGGTGTGGAGAAGTGAGCATCAATTTATAACTTAAACTGTACATAAAGATAAATATCTCAACCAAGTGATGGACTAAATTTAGGTACAAAACCTAAAAATTTATGGAAAAACACTGAAAAATATCTGTCTTTAACTTGGAGAGATTTATTAGTGCTGCATCAAAATCACAGTCCATAAAAAGAAATAAAATAGCTTCATAAAAATTAAACGTTACACTTACAAAAATCACTTTTAAGAATATGAAAAGACACTTGCACACACGTTTTCATTTTATATATCATTGAAAGGACATTTAACCTCTTCAGCACAAGATACTCGGTCAAAAAACAAGCAGAGTAGATGAAGATACTACACGGGTTGCAAATAAGCACATGAAAGGTGTTTGCTATTATTAGATTTTAGAAAAGTACAAATTAAAACACCAATGAGATACCACTAATACACACTGAAGTGTGTACAGTTAAAAACACTTAATTACATTAAGTGTTGGTAAAAATGTGCGACAACAGGAATTTTTGCAGTCCTGACAGGAATGTAAAATAGTGCAGTCTCCTTGAAGAACGATTTGACAATTTCTTTAAATGACACAAACTCATCATATGTCTCAGCTACCTGTCCCTAGGATTTTACCCAAGAGAACTGATAACTTATATTTACATGAAGGGTTATGTACAAATGTTCATAGCAACTTTAATTGAAATAGTAAGAAAAAAAAAAACTAAAATCAATTTACATGGCTATCAACAGCAGAAAGTTTAAACAAATTAGCTTACATTCCTAAACTGGAGCATTACTGGACAAAACAAAAAACTATTGCCAAATTGGAAGAAAAGATGGAACTCAAACTAATTATGTTGAATAAATGAGACTTCCAGAATGCATAATTTATGTCTCTACTTATGTCAAGTTCCAGAAGACACTGGATAATTATGGTGATGAAAAGTGAGTGAGTTGTTACCTGTGACTTTGGAGTCGCCTATAGGGGAGGCCAAGGGAAAAGAACTAAAGGAGAAACTTTGCGTTTATAAGTGACATATTTGTTATAGCAGTCAAAGCAACCTCTCAGGTGTACATCTATGCCAAGATCTATCAAATTGTATATTGTAAATGCTTTTATAAGTACATGACAGGTAAATATTTTAAAAATCTGTAAAAATGACATATAATACTGTCATAAGATAGGACAATGTTAGATTGTCTGAGTGGAATTTAGTGACGTCATATTATACCTACATTCAACCATCTTGCACAAATAGGCATAAGCTATATTATTAAAACTATAATTATTTGGACAGAAAAATTTAGGATCCTTAAGTTTAATTCTAATGTCACACTCGTAGAATTGGGAAAGCAAAGAATGAGGTAAATTGTCCAAAAGAGACTAGGCAAATTTCTTCGCTTTATGACTTCATTATTAACCCTGTCTTCAGAGAAGACAAATTGATCTGGGAAAATTAATAAGAAAGTTTCTGGATTCTAAGGTCTGACTGTGCTTTCAAGTTTTTAGAATATTGTGTTTGGGTCTGCTGGCTGTGACCATTATCTTCAGCTACATAAAAAGCATCGGGTAACTGTGAAGATTCGACAATGAAAAGAGAAAATGTTGAGCAGAGCACGCAATTATCCCTGTCTTCCAGGATTTACTCTCTCTGAGAACTTGTGCAGAGCTAAGATTGAATGGTCTTGTCAAAACAACACTCGGCGCTGCATAAGGGACAGTGATTTCTTTTTCCTGGCTCCATTGGGTCAGCCACACTGACATCAGTTTTAAGACAGACCTGGCTTTTGACAGAATTACGGTTTGATATGTATTTTATTCAGTAGCCCACTTTTAGCATTTTATTACCTTGCTCAGGCTTTTAACTAAATGTGAAAATAGCTTTCTCAAGGAGCTACCCCCCAACTGCCTTTCCATATAACCTTTGGTAACAATCAGTCTTCCCTGTTTCTACAAATTCAACAGTTTAGACTTCATGGATGAATTACATGTCTTTCTGAGCTTGATTTATTTCACTTAACATTTTCCAGCTTTGCTCATATAAAGAATGACAGATTCTCCTTTCATAAGATGATGACATTTCGTTGTGTGTACACCAGATCTTCTCTACCCATTCATCTGCTGAGGGATATGTTGGTGGACTCTGTATCTTAGCTATTATGAGCAATGTTGCTATGAGCACAGGACAGCAGATGATCCCTTTCCTATATTGTCCTCATTTCTTTTGGACATATAAACATAGAGAGATTGGTAGATCACATGGTGTTTACTGTGAATATTGATATTAGGTAAGACTGAATTAGAGCCGAGGATTTATAGAAGATACATAGGTCATAGGAGCATATGGAGGATGGGATAATATTTATATCATTAGTATCTAACACATTTCCTGGCAAACAGTAAGTAGTTCATGAATGAGTGAATGAGTGAATGAATGAATGAATGGCTAAATGACTAAATATATTCATTCTTCAAAAATGTTTCCTTATCCTTGGACACAGAGAAAAAGGTGTATCTGGAAGATGTAGAATTTTTTACTATTGGTGTTAAATACCTATGGCTTTCTTAAAACATCAACCTAGAATTTAACACCTTAAAATAATTCCTGTTTTCCTCTCATGCTTCTTGCGTGTCAGGAATTAAAAGTGCCATAGACGAACTATCTGGCTCAGAGCTTTTCACTAGTTACTGCAGTTAAGATTAAGTCAGAGCTAGCATCATTTGAAGGTTCAAATGGCACAGTGGGCAGAAGTAATTATGGCTGTAGGAAGGAGGCTTCAGGCCCTCACCATGTAAACCTCTCTAGACAACTGCACTAGTTCTTCATGATGTGACATCAAGGTTCCCTAAAGATCAGTGCTCCCAGAGAATCACTTAACTTTATGGTCTAGCTTCATAAATTGAGTTCCATTATTTCTTCAATATATTACTTGATACATAGGCCTGACCTACTCAGGGATGTAGAGAAATAGGTAAAGCTATATATAGCAGAAGAAAAGTCACTAGAGAATATCGTGTCTGGCTGGAACACCATGCTTGGGCTTTTTAAATGTTTTGTTAGATGTTGCAGCAATCATACATGCATATATACATACTCCTTTAACTTTGTCAGGTCTCCAGGATCCTCTCCTTGAATTTGTGCCCTTGACTTATCTGTCTATATTAACTGAAGGCTCTCTTGGTAGGCAGCCAAGAAAAGGAAAACAGGTAGTTTCATTTGAAGGACAATAAATCAATCTGGCTAATATTGGTGCTCTCCTTAAACCCCCTCTCGCCCTAATTCCTTATACAATTTCTACTGGCTCTTTTCTTACTGTCTGTTTGCTTTTTATTATCACTGTCAGTGCCCCAAACTGTTTCTGGAAGGCAATCTTTATACTGATAGTGTGATGTTGCCTTCATGTACAGAAAGCTATAAGTATCTGAATTTCTACATTAAGTTTCTAGCTAATAACTAACTGATGTAGGGGTATGAAATACCAACTCACTTTCTTGGCTTAAAAATAAATTATATGTAGATTCACTTTTAGGATATGAAAAATTCCTAGCCTGATGTCAGATCTTTCCTTAGTTTTCTTTTCTGCCCATATTGGATTTCCAAACTCCCAGGTACCTGGTGTAGGAAACCATTTACAGTTGAGTCTTTGTCTTAATGTTCTAGTCTTAGAGCTCTGACTGTTATGGCTAGATGTGCCCCAAGAGATCCAGATGCCTTCATAGATGGCACTTTGTGAAGAGGATTGGACTACTGGGTGCCATAGCCAAATATGATAATAGGAGGCTGAGCCGTATCAGAGGAGGCAGGTCTTCGGAGGTCTTAGGAAATATGACTGTCTCTTTTTTTGCTTCTCTCTCTAATTTCCTTTCACTGTGATAGAAGTAGCTTCTCCTCTGCCCTGGCTTTTCTGCCATACTATCTCACCTTTGAGGTACAAAAATGAATCAAGACAAACCTCTCCTCCCTTAAGTTGTGACTGTTTGGTATCGTTTCAAAGAAATATGAAAGTTACTAAGACAGTAACCTGAGTTAAAGTAGGTGCTGACTGCCACAAGGAATGTAAAACCTGACCAAAGGGACTGAAGCATTAAAAGAGGTTTTTGACTCAGAAAACTAGGCTTTCTTGCAGGCCAAGGATTTTTCATATCCTAAGGAAAGCTTCAGTGGTCAGTGAGGGCACAAGGGACATGATTCCTTTGGGTCCCTCTGCCTGCTCTTCTATATCATCTTTGAGCTTCTTTCTTTCATGGCTTAAAAATGACTGCAGTGATTACATCTTTCATAATAGCACAATGTTATTTCTAAAATAAGAAGCTATCTCTAATGATCATTTTCTTACAAAAAAAGGAAAGAAACTTTTCTCCCATTTTTTTTTGTCAAAAAATGAGTCCATATATCTTTTTGGCTTTAACTGGATCAAACTGAAAATGCTTAATCAATCTTTGTGGCCTAAGAAATGACCTGATGAATGTTTCCAGAAGAAAGTAAGGTTAACTAATTGTGTTGATCCACTAATGTCCATTTCTTGCTGACACTAGGGTCATATTTTCTGCATGACAGATACCTAAAGGTCAATCTGGATCCCAGTAGAAAGTAGAAATGGGATTGCCGGGAGAGATCTAGCAGCCTAAATGCCTCCCGGGCAAGCTCAAGGTCCCGAGTTTGATCCCTAGCACAAAATAAATAAATAAATAAATAAATAAATAAATAAATAAATAAATAAATAAATAAATATAAAAAAGTAGAAATTCATGGGCAGATGCTAATCATGGAACAATGACCCTTTACTCTCCCTTATAATCTTAGCATTTGTATAAAGGCAGTGTTTGGAATGAAATGAAAGATTTAGATGAACCCACAGGTCCTTCCTTCAAAATCCTATTGCATTAATGTGATCAGTTCTAATTATTTTTTCTGTTTCTTCATTCCAAAATTTAAATTTTTCAGACAGCAATATTGTGGTTGCCACACATATTCAAACTCGATGGGAAGAAGGGTGAGTAATATCACTGAGTAGACACTTCGCTGTGTGGGTTCCTTCCCTCCAAAGTGGGGAAGCTAATCCCAGGAAAGGAGCTTGGCTGTTGCTGGAAAGGCAGCTCCTTTTGGAGGTCACTATAATTGTCACCGTGTGCTCTGACTGAATTCATCTTCATGCTGAATTAATCACACAGTAACACCATCAGAAGCCTTGAGCTTTGGTAATCATATTTTTGTAATACAGTTCCAAATGAAAACAATTCTACCAAAATAATGATAAAGCAGGTTGAATAATACTGTTATTTTCCCAGGATTGCAATTGCAATCCTTTCTTTGGAAAAAAAAAATATGACTCTACACCCTTGTCTCATTTACCATTTCCATGCATTTTATTATAGAATTCAGAATCAAAATTCATAAATACAGAAAATGAAAGGCACATCCAGAGGCAGATGTGGGAAATGCAAGAGTGTAATCTCATACTGAGGTAATGGGTGAACACTCAGGTAGAACTCTTCAGTGGCTCACTTATTTCTTCCCATCTTGTAGTTCTCAGTATTCCTGTATGCACCAAGGACTTGCTCCTGCAAACTCCTAAATCTCTATGGCTGAAGGCTTTCTCTGTCCAAAGAAGTTAGCTCAGCCTAGGCACACTAAGGGGTTAATGTGCTGAGGACAATGTTCAGGCCAAGAAGAATGTGAAGAATAAATATTTCGCTACTCATCTGCAGGGACTCTATCTTAAAACAATTGCTTAAATCTCCAAATGTGACTCAGCTTCCCTTAGCCTTATTGAATTGTTCCCTTCCTCTCCTCATTTCTCCTATGCTCTTCAGGTGTCTCAAGCATCATCATTCAAATAAACCAGTATAGTCAGATCACTATCTCAGAATTCTGTGGGAGTCTAACCAAAGACCGCAAGGTGAGACTCTAATCAAGAGAATGCAGTTTATGACTGTCTTGAAGCCTCATGTGCTGCTATTCCTTAGATAAATTAACAAATTTATTTACTTATTTATATTACTTTTAATAAGAAATAACAACGAGACAGTTTCAAACCACATTAGTATGACAGCCACAATAATTAATACAATGTATATTGTTGTCTTCATAGTAGTTGTTCAGAGTACAAGATGCAGACATGATAACTTTTCTAAACACTATTGGTACCTGAACTAAAAGAAAGTAACTACTATTCCGCAATAGTAGTGGGTTATTGACAGAACTGGAAATGTCAGACACTGTTGACTTGAGCCTTTTACAGCTCGGCATACTAATCTAGCTTTACTTTTTATACCTGGTGGTAAAACTTTTCTGCTAGGTGGTTAAGGCCAAGTTAAAGCAAGACCTATATAACAAAATATGTAATCTTTGTATCTGACAAGGTCAGCCAAATCCCCTGAGGATGTACGTTGAAAACCATGTAGTGTTTTGTAGACCTTTTGTCAGTATCAGCCATCTGGATGAGTCATGGTCATTGCTTGACCAGTTGCTCTCTGAAAGACTGAGAGAATGTTTTCACTCCAGGTGACTGTCCTCAGGCACAGTATACATCATTGCTCCCTTTCCTCTGTAGCCCCATAATTGCCTTGAACATAAACTTTGGGACATCACTGAATTATAAGATGTTACATTACAGGTTCTCTTATGTCCTTAGTCCTCTCTGACCTAGAGGGGCTAGGACTGAAATACTGGCTAACCTTGTAGCCCTTCTTTTTCTGTAATATTTTGTCTGTAAACTTATACTCTTAACTCTCTAGAAGAGAAGCTTTGTGCTACTATTACCTTATACCATAGATACTTGAGCTTAGCATCATTGACTTTCTGAATATCAAAAGCCTTAGACTTAACATGAAACTGGTATATTCTATCAATCATTGACATTGTAATAAATCCCTATAGAATGTGATTTTTAAAAATTACACATTTTATGCAGAAATTTAGAAATCTAAGTATGTACAAAATTGCAGCAGATCAGTCCTATGGCATTTTTCCTTGTCTCTTAGTCTCTTTTAATACCCTTTTATTTTTTTTTATAAAACAACCATTTACTTGAGAGAGTACAGCAATAATTGAAATTACATTAGAAGCAGCACCCATGTACAAGACCAGAATGACAGACATTCCAAGCATGGTTTTAGTGTTAATGAAACCTTTTCATTTCATTGCTTCGTTCAGGGTTTTAGTGTTAAATTTATCTTAACTAGGTATACATGACTAATGCTATGTTGGAGATTCAATGAACAATTTTTCAGTAATACTTTGTTCTAGGAAAATGTGTGCTCTACATTTTTATTAGCAGTACCCCTACCAAAGTGTCTGCTGTCTAACTAGCACTGCTATGGTGGAATTGATAGAGCAAAGGACCATGGAAATTTGTGGAGTTATCTATCTAGGCCTTGATGAGGTCTAATGAACTTCCCCAACCCTCTTGCAGATAGATGCTTCTCCTATTGAAGGCCTGAATTCTTACCGGGCCTAGGTTTAGGTACTATGGTATTGCCGTGCATTGCCAAGCTGGCTATTTTGAGTCCAGGTTTTCACACAAGTTATACATTTTAAGTGAAATATTATTTCTTTGGATAACTCCATCTATTTTCACACTCCTTGTGACACAGTCTCCTGTTGTCATGTTCTTTGCCGGTGCCGGAAGAAGCAAGGAGAGACCCGATGACGTTAGTTCAGAGGGCTCACCGAGATTCTCTCCCCAGGGAGCAAAGAACCGCTAAAAGAACTTGGCTTTATTCAGGATAGTCAGCGTGATCTTGTGTACAATCACCTCAGCAAAGGGGAACCATGTGCTGAGGCACTAATGTGACCATGGTCTCATTACAGTAAAGGAGGGCCACATGCTTAGTCATGAGCATAACCAAGACCCCCATCAGCTTCCATCCTTGGGTTCACTCAGGGGTCAACCAATAGCATTTTAAGAAAGAGAGAAAGCAACAAATAGAGAACCCACAGGTGAAGCTGCCCTACCGCAGCTGCCTCTGGGTCCCGTCCATCACACTCTGCTTGTTGAAATGCCCATCAGGCTACAGTCTCCCTTTGGTGGTGTGAGATCCCTATTTCACTCTTACAAAACTAATATTTTCCTTCATTCTTTCTAAGTATTGAGTAGTTCTCTCACTATTGCCTAAATGCTTAATGATTTTTAAACATTCTCCTATATTTCATCCTTTTCCAAAAACTATTTTAGGTAGCTGACAATAACATATGAAATATTACAACAGAAAGAGTTAAGGGAAAGTACAGGTCAAATCAAGGAAAGTGTCACAAAGTAGTTACGAGTGATACCAAAGCCAGCATGATGTGCTACTATAACTCACCTTTCTTAGCACTGTAAGGGATTATAGCTGCAGATATAAGCCAACTAACAGAAGCCCAAGTCCACAATTTCCCAAAACTAGCGCTTGTTTCCTTTCTGAGATATAAGGACTTTTGCTTGGCTACACAAGAACCTCCATTAATCTCAAGGTGGTATATGTTCAGAGAATGTTCAAGCTTTCTTCTTACTCCAAATAAAAATAGCAATAACCAAAACTATTGCTCTTCTTCCCTTCTGATACTTTTCTCCTGCCAAGAATAACAGGATCAATGAGGTACCAAAAAATAAATAGACTGAGTGCTATCTATTTATTTCCAGTCTCCACCTCTGACAACTAGCAGTTAAAGCCCTTTTTTCATTTGAAAAGAATTAAACTGAAAATATGAATTGCTTTGTTGTTATTTAAACTAATGCAGTTCTTTTTACCCTCTCCCTTTTCATACCACTTTCCTCACATATTTTTGTGGTGACAATTTCACAGTTTCTTTTTGATATTTTGAAATTCACTAAGAGACAAAAATGTTTTTTTTTTTTTTTTCCAAGAAGGATTATAAGCTTGAAAGAGTATGGTCATTTAAAGTATTTTGATTAAGTTCTAAGTGCTTTAAGAGAACATAGCAATCCAACAATAAAAAAGAAAAGGACTTCAGTCCTATTGGCAGCAAAATAAAATTAAATGACACCATTATGTCCAATAAAAAATTTCCCTATTTTTCATGCTGTGCTCAAAATGGACCTATCCTGGTGGTTATTTTCTTTTCTTTGTATGTGATCTGTGACACAGCTATCCTAGAGGCAGCCGTCTCTTCCATTCTCATCTTGTGGATATGAAATTGTTGCAGGCTAAAACGCCTATCTGCAGCTTTCCTTTGTTGTTGATTTAGAGAATTATATTTCAGATATGCAGAGAAATACGTTTTGCAGGCCCACCTGAAAGCATCCCAGGCCCACTTGTGGCCTAGATAGCTTGCTCATAGACCAAAGTATAAGTGGCACCTCTGAGACATTTAATTTAAACCTTGTCCCATGAATGTAGCAGTGGTCAGAACCGTGTTTCATGTCTGGAGTCATTCTTTTTTAAATTAAGTGACTGCATTTTATTCTCAATGATTTACTTAGAATTACCAAAAATGGCCTGGGGGATTTAAAACATAAGAAAAATTTTCCTTATAAATTTCAGTTTTCTCAGTAACTCTGTACTTCATGAACCTCTGAAGTGGTAGAGATGTCAGTTAGTTACCACTTAAGACTGATATAGGAGTGTAAGGGAACTAATTGTAAAATGCTTTGGACATGATCTGATATGCAGTAAGCACTCATATAATTATCTTTATGAGATTTTTTCTTTTCTTCATAATCTTATATTAAGCATTTGCTGTATAATGTGTTACAATAAGTACTTTAAAAATTATTATCTCTTATTCTCACAAGTTCAGAGAAAATATTTTCACAAAATTTTCTCTGATTGCAGAGTAGTGCAATTCATTGTCAGAAATTTGAGAGGTTAGGAATAATGTACATAACTGGGGCTGGGGAGATAGCTCAGTAGAATAAGCGCTTGCAACTGCAAGGAACTGAGTTCAATCCCCAGTTCTGAAAAAAAAAAAGTACAGCACAAAATAGAAACCTCCTATTACCTTTCCACCAGAATTAATCACTCTTAAATCGCTTCATGTGTTCTGTGCAGATTATATATAAACTAAATATGTCACATATTGGTATATATATATATATATATATATATATATATATATATATTTAAGCCAAATATATCACAGAACTATATATGTCACAAACTTAAGATGCTACTGAAAAAAACAAAAAGTGATCTCTTTTATTTACTTAACCTTATAACACAAATTTTCCCCAGGATATTGAATATCTCTAAAGCAATGACCTATTGTGTATGCTACTGGGCAAACACATAATTACCTCATATTTTATAGGATAACTAGGGAGTTTTGAAGTTAGGTCACTGTGATGTGCTGAGGAGAACACTTTATGGGAACCAAACCCAAGATTTCAAACCACATCCGTCTGGCTCCATGCAGAAGTTCAGCCCTCTTTCTGTGCGCCCTTGCCCTCCCCTGGCAGTCATAGTAGATGCTCTGCAGTACCCAGTGTGGCTGCTGTCTATCTGAAAGCCCTCTGTAGCTAGAGATAATATAGTTAATCTGCAAGTCACTGGGCTAAGAAGTGCCCCTTCCCTGGTGGGATGCGTGTTGATGCCTATGTTCCTAACTTCTTCCTCGTAACTGTGGACAATGTTGGATGCAGACCTTCTGAAAATCCCCAGAGACTTGGACCCTTGCTGAGCACAGTAGTAGCCTCCTCCCTTATGTAAATTTTCTGCTTCTCCTACTCACTGTTTGCTTTTCCCATTCTCTGGTAGTACTTCTCAAATAAGCCATAGATGCCAAAAAGTTGGCCTTTATTTATTACACTAAGGAGACAATTTGATGTTTGCATCTGTGGGTCTGATTTACATCTCTTAAGAGTATGCTCACTAGTTACATCCGTTTCCTGACAAAAGGCTCAAACCAGTCCTGTTTTATAGGTGAAAATATTCCATTGTATAAAAATACCATATCTTCCTTATCCATTCTTCAGTTGATGGGCATGTGGGTTTTTTCCAGGATTTAGTAATAACAAATTATGCTGCTATAAACATGGGTGCACATAGATCTTCATGATATAAAGTTTTCAGTTCTTCTAGAAAAATACCTAGAAGGAGAATAGCTACCTTGAATGGGATCTCCAATCCTAGCTTTTGAAGGAATCTCAGCACTGATTTTCCTACTGGTTTTACTATGGTGAGAGTCTGCTCTCTCACGAACAGTGGAGAAGGGTTTGTTTTTCTCCACAGCCTCTCCAGCATTTGTTATTGGCTGACTTCTTGATGTTAGCCATTCTTTCTGGTGTAAGATGGAATCTCATCATACTGTCTCCTTAGTGAGAACCTGAAAGAGAAAAATGGAATTTGAAGGGTACAATAGACACTGGGAAAATGGAATGAACTTATTCAAGGAAAAAGAGTTACCAAGTTGAGGAGAAGGACAGGAGAGGGAATAAGGGAAAGACACGTCTCCATGTATGGATACAGGAGGGTTTAGACAACTGTGCCGTGGCTTTCTGCTGGTCTATGGAAAGGAACAGTTAATGCTTTAATTTGTTTCATCTCCTTTATTCAGTTGTTTCTCCTTTTTGTCTTCCTAATTTCTTATGCATTTTTTCTTTCTTCTTCCAATTTTATTTGCATATATCTCATAATATGAATGATAGCTTGGACACAATACTATGTATTACAATAAGTACTAGCTTAATGCCTTAGAAAGTTTTTTTCATACGTTACTCAAATTTTATTTTTTTAAAAAAACCTATTATGTGAACAAATCAGTTCTCACTAGGCCCATTTTATAGATGAGGTAAATTTGCTCAGATATATTAGTTGTATTATTTGTGGCCTCAAAATATATGATTATTTTGTATAGCTTTCATAATTTTTGAATCTCATTTCACACAAATTCTCTGGTAGGCCCTCTTTAATTGTTCTATGTTTACCACTATAGAATGTTACTATATTAGCACTGACTGGTGGGTGGAAAAAATATTAATTAGTTCGTTAAAAACAAGTTTATGGTACATAATACTGTTAAGGTTTGATATTTTTCCAGCAGATCCAATGAATGAGTAATAGTTTAAAGAGCAAGTAGTTCAACTATCTTTCCTTAAAAATGATGAATAAAATATGAAGAACAAATGATCACAGTTTTAAAAGATAACTCTTTTCTCTTTTTTGACTTCATGTCCCCCCAGAGACATCCCTGTAGAGATAGTTGGTGAATATAGGAAAATATTTGGGATAAACTTCACTTGAGGTGGAAGATCTCGAATTGATAGAATAAAATGGAGTTGCTTTGGACAAAAGCCAGAGATTTCAGTCTTCCTAAAACTACATGGGAATTCATCGCATGTACAAGCAAGCACAGCAGCACATCTTTTTCAAACAGGCAGAACTCATCAATGGTCTCTTCTCTTGAGGCTGTTCTTCAGACTTTGCAGAGCTTTCTTAGGATTGAAGTCATAAAATATTCATCATTCTTGTCACTTCAGACCACTCTGCTTGTGAATTTTTCTTAATCAAAAACTCAAGACAGCTTCTTTTATTCAGACATCAGTCTCTTATCTTCAACTGCCAGTTGGAGATTTTTATTTAGATGTCCTAGCATGGCTTGAAAATCCATCCTTCTAAAAGCAGACTCCTGGCTTCCTTTCCTAATAACATTGCCTATGTCGATACATTTGTTTACCTTAGACATTTTACACCTTATTTGACTCATTTGTCTTTGTTTTTCAGTACTGAATACAAATTCTCATCAGCTTTTTCATCAGCTTTCCTGGTCCAACGCAGGATTCTCCTGACATAACATCATGTAATCACAGTTCTGAGTAACTCCCTCTGACTGCCTGCATCCATTGGGCCTGTGCATCCTACCGTTGGCCTCACTGCACTCTACATATCCTGTGGAATTCCTCAGTGGCAACTACACCAGGTAAGCCCTGCATGTAGTTTAATGTCATCTGTGAAATTCTTAAAATACCTTCTTATCATGTCTCATGGAGGTCCAGTTCTATTTTTTATTCTATTATATAAATTTTCAGTTTTGATCAGTGTTCCAAATCCCAAGATCTATGATGTTTCTGTTCATATTTTATAGATACAAAAAAGTTGCTCTCTGAAAGCAAGATTTAGTTCCTTTACACAGGTCACTAGACATGCCTAGTATACTGTTAAAAGTATTAAACACAATTAGAAGTTCAGCAACCATTCACTAAATCATCAAGTTACTGACTGAAATATAATTTTATTTTAAGTAAAGTGTACTATTACCAGTGGCATGAAGCAATCTGCTATCCATAATAGCAGGTACATTTCCATAAACTGTAGGAACCCCTTTAGCCTACTCCTCAGACAGAGCTTCAGAGTTCTCCAAGCAAAAATCCAGCAGCCAGATCTGGCCACAATGGGCTTACTCCAGACCTGGTAAATCAGCTCCACAGTCTGCTGATATTCTAGGTGTTTTCATTGGACATTGCAGGAAATTGAACCTTTTCACCAAGGATGGCACAGAGGGCATCTTTCCTGTTAGCCTCTTGGCCTGTTTAACCTAGATCTCAGCTTTGCTCAGGTTTGTTCCACTAACTGCAGAAGAAAGAAAGAAATTTATCTTCAAAAAAATAAAAAAAATAAAAAAAAGAAAAAGTCGGGCGTGGTGGCGCACGCCTGTAATCCTAGCACTCGGGAGGCAGAGGCAGGAAGATTGGTGCGAGTTCGAGACCAGCCTGGGCTACAAAAGTGAGCTCAGGACCAGCCTCAACTGCATAGTGAGACCCTGTCTCAAAAAGACAAAAAATAAATAAATTTAAAAAAAAAGAAATTTATCTTATGCCTGAAAAAAGGAAGACAAATTAAATAGTACATTAGTATTTATTTCAAAAATTAAATCACTTAAAATGAAGAAAGTGTTCTTGAAATGTGTCATTGGAAACAAGTTCTCAACTACACAGCTGAATTTGAAGTCCAACTTAGCGGTAGCTCATCAGGGGGGTTTAGGGGAGATGGTGTGAAATAATACTGGAAATAGTATACAAACAACTGTAGAAAATTATTTGCTAGCTCAGGAATGTACCTAAGCATACTGTTATGGTTTATATCTAGATGTACCATCATCAAGGAGTCACAGAGGACAGGCTTTTCAGGGGTGGCTATATCTAGAGTGTGTAATACTGGGATTAAGAGTGTATGATTAGTTTCCTGGCCATGCCTGCCGTGCCTGCCCCACTCTTGAGGGTGCTGAGCTAGCAATGGAGACCAAGCATGGTGGCCGGCACCTGTAGTCCTAGCACTTGAGAGATACAAGCAGGAGGATCACTATGGGTCAGTAGTGAGATCCTGTACTAAATAAATAAATAAATAAATAAATAAATAAAAAGAGTGTGTGATTAGTAAATCAGTCTACTGATTGGTTTGGCATCACTCTGGCTAGGATGAAGGCTGTGAGGGTAGGCTTGCATTAGGTAGCCTGCATAGGATATAAGGGACAGAAAGAGGCTTGTCCCCATCCACCTTAAGATAGCTTTTGCTGTCTTAGTGTGCCATGAACTGTTGCCACTCTGCCATGTGCTACCCTGCCTTGGATCCAGCCCATTATAGACTGGAACCTCTACAAACTGTGAGCTAGGTAAACCTTTCCCCTTTTAATTTTGCATGTCGAGTGTTTTGTCTCAGCAATAAGACAGAAGTAACTCAGATGCACATGCAGTTGGAAGAAGCTGTCCAAGGCATTCTGCTGAACATTTAATGTTTAAAATCCGGGTTCTGGAAGTGCCTGTTCTGGATGTACCAGCATGTGGTAGAAGTATGTTTACATTCCTTTCCTGGCTTAGAAGTCTGTGCTTTGAAGTACAACTCAAAAACTGCACCAAAGAAGATGCTTCTGGGCTAGGAAAATATTAGGATTTTTCCACAAGGGAGACTGTAAAGTAGTTACATGCAACAGCTACTATCTCTGCAAAGGTGAAAGGAAGTGGACCTGTTGGCTTACACTGACTTTTGGGAGTGCTAATGATCACAGTTTATAACACCTATTGAGCTTCCATCTATGACCTAAGGAGTATTTTAAGACTAATTAGAAACTTCCCTTTCAATCTTTTCAAGTAGATAAAGTTTAACACTAAATCAACAAACAGAAAGTACTTAAGCAAAAATGTGTCACCAGGGACAGATTCAAATGAAAACCATTTATAAGAAACTGAACTGCACTTGGGGAAAGAAAACTTGATTTTCTCCAAATAATATTAAAAAAAATCTTATAGTTTCCTCATAATCTTGGGGTATCTAATAGTTTTTTTTGTGTACTCTTCATTTTATGGTTCAAATATGTTGAATTTTTGTGTGAAATGTCAGGAGTCCACCCAGCAACAAATTCATATGGGCACATTTCTATGTTCTGCAGTCTATAGGCTCTTGCCACCCCCTTTTGTATGTGTTTAAAGCATCACAAAATGATATTTGCATTAAAATAGGTCTGAGCATCCTTAGAAATTGGAAAAAATATGTGCTTCAGAGCCCAGCTGACTATGACTGGAATTCCAAATGCTCTTCAATGTCATTCAAGGCTAAGCCCTTTTATAGACCACTCTCACTCAGTTGATGGAAGTTTAGGGTCTCAGTGTCTACTGCTTTATGCCAGCCTCCAAGGAAGTAAAGGACATAATTTTGACTTCAAAATAAAGCACTATGAACGTGAAACTCCACATGCAATTCATTCCTTTGGATTAATTTGTTGCTGACGTTTAAACCTTCAATTTTTAAATTAAGTTTGTTGGTACATTATAAATACACATAATGATCATTTTCATACATGTACAGAGCTGACTTATCTCAATTCCTTTTACTTTTCTCCCATTCCCTAATCCAGCCCTCAACCCCTCTTGTATATTTATTTATTTGGTACAGGGTCTCACTGAACAGCTCAGATTCATAGTGATCCTCCTGTCTCAGCCTCCTTAGCATTGGGATTATAGGTATGTGTAACATCCAGTTTGGGGGCTGGCATGGCATGCCAGGGGTCCCAGGGTTGGCACAGCATGCAACACAAGCAACCCCTCTTGCCCTCCTTTTTCTATAACTTTGTTTATATTTTATTCTTCTATTTTCACATCTTATCTTCTGACTTTTCCCTTTTCTTCCTATTTCGTGACATGTTGTGCATAATCTGGCCCTTAGTTTCTCTTTCAGGGAAAGAATCTGTTAAAGGGAACGAATAACTGGCTGAGGGAAAGGAAAAAGGAAAGATTGGAGGAAGGGAAAATATATGTATATGTGGAGGGTAGCCTGGATAATTATGGTGCTGATTTCTATTGGTCTATTTTGAGGAACAGCTAATGCTTTTTTTTTATTATTTCTTTCTTAAACAACAATATGCAATATAACAACCATTGAATTCTTATTTTTTTAGTGAAATTAGGTATCAATTGTAAAAATTTTTACTGCTTTTTTATTCTCTTTCAACTTTTTTTTTAAATTATGAAAGAAAAACAAGTGGCTAGTGTTATTCCAGGGAAATCATAAGAGTCCCTGTCAAGGTACATCCACATAGGTCCCTGCCCATTCTCTTTCCATGAGTAGCACTGTGACCCATGTGAAAGAAAGATGGCAATATAGTACAGCCAGTACAATGCTAATGGTAGCTAATGTTTACTGAGTGGCTATTATGGCCCACTTTCTTTATAATATCTACATAATCATCGTAATAATAGTAATGTACAAGTGGTTCTATTTATATCACAGATTTGAGAACACTGAGATGCAACTATTAAATAACTTTTTCAAGGTACAGAAGTACAAATGGAGGGTAACTAAACATTCAAACTATTATAAGCAATAAAGAATACATTTTTGATCTATATTGTTGGTTCAAGGTACATTTAGATATAAGTGCACCTGGAAGTCATCATCTCAAATATGTGCTAACATGTAGATGATCCAAGGTGTTTCCTGAAGTGCTAGCAGTTCCTGAAACTTCTCCTTTCTGCTTACTGGGCAGAGGGGATGAAATTTCTATACAGTATTCCTGGCCCTGGGGAAAAGCAACTGTTGTATTTGTGGAGACCGAAAAGCACAGGTCACAGAATAGTGTTCCGCTTATGATATTGCTGCTGGACAAAGTAGAAGAATATTTCCCTAATAATCCAAAATGACTTCAGTGTCTCTCAGGCAATCCAAATGTTCACTGCTTTTGAATTGTAGTGAGTTTCATTTGCATATCTCATTATTTTTTTTAACATATCTACCCTGGAATAAATTGACTTTCCTTTCAAATGAAGGCTTACTTTCTTGGATCTTCTTATTAAAGAAATTGAAGCTCATAGCAGCTAAATATTTTGTGCAAGTTCACATAATAAATCTAAGATCTGGGGCTTAAATCAGAAATGTTGGTTCTAGAACCAATAGCTCTCTCTATAGTACTATATTTGCCTCCATAAGAAAGGAGTTAGGGTTTGTTGTTTTCGACTCACATTGTCTCAAAATAGCAAGCCACTTGGGGTCCCTGGTATATAATGAATTCTGAAAATGACAAGCCAGCTGCCTGAGGATTTTTTTTCTAGTTTAGGATGATTTGGGAAAATTATAAGATTGTTAACAAATCCTTGGTTTGTAGAGTGGCTGCGTCCACACTGGTGTTGCCATGCGACATCACGATGTTGCCCCAGGGTTCCAGAAATTTCTTCTTGGCATTGCCAGGTGCTCTAGCATTTGTGATCCATCAGGCTGGTATATAGGTTTCAGCTTCTCCTTGCTTTCTGTCTTATGATTCTTCCCACCATCAAGCTCAATCTAGACAGTTGAGTGCTAGCAGCTTCTAAAATCTGATTCCTGAATTCCAGCTAAAGAAGCAGAAAATGAGATTAAATGATGGGGTCAAGGGTGGTTGGATTATGTCACTTGCTGCCAGGGCATCGTAGTACCTAGAGCCAAGCCCTGCCCCATTTCCTTCTGCCTCTGATTCCTGCACAGTGTGTTTCTACTTGATGAAGGGAATGGAAGAACTTCCCCGGATGTGTCTGTATTTAAATGTGTCTCTTACCACGCCCCTGTATTGTGAGGTCATCAGACTCCTCGGTATTTCCCTAGAAGGTTCATGCCTTTAACATATTTTGGTCCAATGACCTGCCTTGCCTTTTCTATAGCTAAAATATTTTCTTACACTAATATTAAAATATGTCCTCAAACTTAAGTTCCACCATGTCAGAGTAGGTTTTGTTTCCTGCACCATTTCTCCTCTGAAATGTCACAGCCTTTTACTTCTGGTGCTCCATATCACAGGAGCTCGGTACATGTAAATCCAGGCTGAAAACTCAGTCCCTCCAATGACTAATGTTAACCCTGAGAAATATTAACTTCTCCAAGTATCTCCTAATTTACCTTAAAATGAGACTCATATTAGCTTCCTCAGGAGATGGATTTAAAAGGTAAGTGCCATAGAATATTCACATAGGTAACATAGTACCACAGTAGACCCAACATACCATAGCAATTTATTTTACTTCTTTTTGTGCAACTTAGATTTCTATTTTGTACTTCGCAGAGCTCTTCTTTACATGCATGTCACTTACTTACCTCAGCCTACATTTTTTACGTGAACACTGCCTATCAGCCTCCCCAAAGCAGTGAGCAGGAAAGGCAAGAATTTGAGTAAGACTGCATCATTCAAATCCTTTTCTTTGCCACTGTATGCCCAGCAGAAAGCTGCTGTAGCCTCTATCTTTATTCTTTCTCCTACTACAGCCTGTATCCATCTCACTCTTCATCCCACTCATAGAACCCAGGATTCTGGATGACAAACAACTCTTTACCACACCATTGCCTAGCACAATGGGTGGCACAACGACATTTGGTGACTGAATGGATAAATTACTGATGATATGGCAAGCTATTAAGTCTATGACCATCAAGATAGATCACAGAATTTCTAAAATACAGGGCCTGAATTTTGTGTATTTTTGCACTAGTTCTCTCAGATGAGTAGTGGTGCTTTTGTATAAAATGTTTCCTGTAAGTTGTCTGAAAGAAAGAAGGAATAATTAACCCTGAGCTCCTAGCAAAATTTGCTTCTTCTCTGTTCTGAATCTTTCTAATAACTTAATCCACACAGGATTTGTCTGTGTAGCTTAGTCATGTTTAAAAATGAAGATAGTACAATATTGTCTTAGAAATACTCCAGACTCCAACTGCTATTTTTAAAAGGAACAAGAGCAATTGTGGCTGCAGATCTATGTGAGGAACGGCAGTTTAGTATTCTCTGTTGCTGTGGAATAATTTCAACGTTTATGGTTCATTTCTCCCTTTCTCTCCCCATCAGGTTTTCTCAGTTTCAAAGCTGGATAATGTCCTGCCACGTTATGAGAAAAATAGTACGAAATCTGTTAGTGAGTCTGTTGAGTCTGGAAATGCATTTCTTCTCTCACTGCATTAGTCAGGGTTCTTCAAAAAAAATGAACCAATACGATCTCTCTCTCTCTCTCTGTCTCTCTCAGTGTGTATCTCTCTGTGTGTCTCTCTCTGTCTCTCCCCTTCCCTCCAGCCTCTCTCTTCCCTTTCTCCTTACCATCATGCACAGTGGCAGACCCTGTCATCTCACTGTGAGCAATGCCATAGGCAGACTGAGGTGGGGAGGAACTGTGGCTTCCTGCCGTCATATGAGTGGGCATTAATCTTCCACCTTGTTAGTGCTCTTGAATATCTACAGACTTGGATAAAACTTTAGTTGCAACTTCCAGACCAACCATCAAGTAGAACAATTCACTTAAGGGGCTCCTGGATTCCTGAATCTCACAAGCAGGGTAAGATAATCAATTTTGTTATTTTAAACCTCTAATTTTAGGATAACTTGCTACCTGGCAATAGCTAGCTGTGTAATACTACTTTGTAATTAATGCAGAGTTGAAATAAAATAGACTGTGGTTGACATTGCCACTTATTAGATGTGTGACCTCTTCATGTGCCTGACTCCCTTTACTCATTTTAAAATACCAGCTTAATTTTATAACATTGTCTCAGTTACTCTTCTCTTGTGAATCGGACAAATACCCAACACTCAAAATGAAGGAAGAAAAGGTTTATCTAGCTCACAGTTACTGGAGGTTTCAGCCCATACTCAGCTGGCTCCAAGGCAGAGAGGCACATGACAGGGAGCAATCTTTCATGGTGGCAGCAAAGAGCAGAGAGCAAAAGGGAGGAGTAGCAGCAACAGTGGCTACAGAGAGCAAGTCGGCCTTTCTATCTCTCTTATGCTACATCCAGGCTATCTGCCCCAGGCTGGGTACAACATTCATACCCATAATCCCAGCAGTGCTTAGGCCCATAATCCCAGAAATACTTAGACCTATCATCCCAGCATTTGATCATGAATTAAACACAGGCTGTCAAACTAAAACCTCAATGACTGCATGAGGCTTTGGGGGAACAAATACATACAAACTATAACATTCCATCCCAGGCCCCCACAAAGAACCATAACAAACATCCATCTCCTGGAGACATAAATAAGGATATATATATATATATGCATACTCAATACTAAATAACTGGAGTTCAGTTTTAATTTAAAATTTCTTTATAGAAGCATACAATATAAATCTAAATATTATGAAAACTTCTTTCATCTGAATTTAATATAAAGCTTGTTCTAATTAAGGCAGTAGGAAAAAACATTCGCAATAAGAATCGAATAAAAATAATATACCTCTTAAGAAAAACAGTATAAAGGTTCCTAAAAGAATTACTCAGAAGCTGTCAAGTGGTCCAGCAATCCCACTACTGGATATACATCTAAAAGAAATGAAATCAGTGTGAAAGTGAGACACCTGCACTGCCACGTCCATTGCAGTCCTGCGTGCACCAGCCAAGCGACAGAAAAGGTGTGAGTATTCATGACGGATGGATATAGAAAATGCGGCACACACGCAACAGAGTGCCGTCCAGCCATAAGAAAGCATAAAGTCCTGTCATTTGCAATGACAAAGATGGAACTGAAATGAGCCAGTTACAAGAAGCAGGTACCACAAGACCTCCCTCACATTTGGATTCTTTTTTTTTTTTTTTTTTTTTTTTTTTTTTTGCGGGACCAGGGTTCGAACTCACGACCTTGCACTTGCCCAGCAGGCACTTGTGCCTTGGAGCTATCTCCCCAGCCCCTCACATTTGGATTCTAAACAGTTGATTTCTTAGAAGGTGAGAGCAGTACAGTGGTTACCAAAAAGAGGTCGGGGAAGACTGATCAAAGAGTACTAAAATACAGCGAGACAGGAACAAGAAACTCTGTTGTGGCCTTGGCCCCCACGGTGACTATATTTAACTTTTATTTATTACACATTTCAAAAAGTCAGAAGAAAAGCTTTTGAAAGTTTTTACAGCAAAGAAAGAATGAAAGTTTGAGGAAATGATTGTGGTTAACTTAGTGTAAATATTAGACAATATAAATACGTATACTACATTACACGATACTCCATCAACACATACAATATTTTGGGTCTCATTTAAAAAATCAAAAAATAAGAACCCAGTGAGCAGTACACTCGAAAGTATCCCACTTACAGAGCTGACAGTACCAACTTCTTTTCTTCTTTAAGCGTGGTTTATCCTTAAGAAAATCCTCATTGTATATCACACAGATAGAAACACTAAAATTTAGAGAATTTAAGCATCTGTTGAGACAAAATGACAGACCTGTATGGATAGGATTAGAACCCTGCTCTTTTTTATTTTCCAAAGAGATTTCAAAATAATGATAATAACGAAACGTTAGAAATGATGCAGAATTTCACTGAACAAAATAATATGAATTTGATATTCTTTGTTGTATTGTATAATGTTGTCTTCAAATTAGTTGTTTAGATTGCCATGCAAAATAGGAGGAAAGTTATAAAAAATAAGAAGAGAAAAATATTTTGGCATTAACTATATTTTCCAGAGATAGGCAGAAATTATCAGTACAATTATTTAAGCCACCCTGCGTACATACATAGATACATCTCCCCCACCCCCCCATCCTTCTCCTCATCTCAGTAATTCCTTCCTCTTGAACAGATTCATTCCCTTTCCCCAGTATCTGTTGTATCTTTCAGATTTCGTCTACTCTTTCAGGTTCCTACACTAGTGAGATAATACAATGGACTATTACACAGCTATAAAAATAACTTTGAGGCCTTTATCTGTAAATGGATGAAACTAGAGATCATACGCTTAAGTAAAGTAAATCAGAACTTCATGTTGATCCCTGTTCTTTTACTCTGCCTCTAAACCTTCTACCTTGAGGGATACACCCTGGGAAACCTGAGATGCATTCAATGTCTTCAGCTTGCCTTGGTGGAGGAGCAACTATTCAGTTCTGTGTAGTAACTTGCACCTAACACTTGTTAAGTAGAGCTCAGTCCAAATGTGTTGCCTAGCATTTCTGGTCATTGTTAAGGCTCTTGCTGTCTGTATCTGAAATGCAAACTATTTAGAACTTGAGCACTGACAAATACTCATTCTAATTGATTCTCTTGTGGCCAGAGATGTTATGTGCCATCTTCAGGCCAGTTCCATCATGATGGAGTAAATGATCACCTCCCCTTGAGTCTATGCTACTGGTGATGTTGATTTAGTGCCGGAGGCTACTGACTTTATCAAAGCTCTGTGGCACTGAGGATGCTGGTGAACTAGTCATGGCACTTTCTTTCTTTCTTTCTTTCTTTCTTTCTTTCTTTCTTTCTTTCTTTCTTTCTTTCTTTCTTTCTTTCTTTCTTTCTCTCTTTCTCTCTCTCTCTCTCTCTCTCTCTCTCTTTCTCTCTCTCCCTCTCTCTCTTTTGGTAGTACTGGGGCATTCAAACTCAGGACCTTGAGCTTGCCAGCCAGGTACTTATGCCACTGAGCCATCTCCCAGCCCCCATTCATGGTTCTACACCTCAGAGGTGCTGCTGAATTTCTCACAATTAAGAAGCAGCTTGCTGAAAAGCCTCCCCATGCAGATAGCAGTGGGAAGGATTTAGCAGCTCCATGTTCACCTTGCCCGTGAAAGTTACCTCATGATTGCAGTCCTAACTGGGGCTCAAGAGTCTGTAATGGTTGCTGGATTTTCAGAATGATTCTTTGAAGCTGACAATTTTATGCAAATATTTTGGGCTATTTTCCCAGGTTTCTCATACTGGAGATCCAGATTTGAAAATTTGTTAGATTACAAGTCATGTACAGAAACCTGTTCAGTATTAAATCCAGCTAAAAATCACTGGTGTCTTTGCAAAGAGCCTCCTAAGGCCTTAGGAGGGCACGACAAGGTTGAGCTAGTCACTAGGACAGTACCTAACAAAGAGTATCATACATTTTAGAGTGTCCTTTCATGGTCTACACTGTCACCCCTTCAAGTCATTTTTCCCAGCTTATTGAGGTATGGCTGACAACTGAACGCTGTATAAATTTATCATGATATTTTGATGTATGAATACATTGTGAGATGATTTCCCCAATCAAGTTAATTAACCTATCCATCACCTCATACTTTTACTTTCCTTGATGAGAACATGTAAAGTCCTATTCTGCCAGCAAACCTGAAATATAAAATGCAGTATGATTAACTGTAGTCTTCATCATGTGCATTAGATGCACTCCATGACCAGATCTCATTCATCATATAATGGTAGGTTTGGTCCCTTTGACATACAGCCTGTGCTTCTTCCATCCTCGGTCTCTGGAAATCACTGTTCTATTCTTTTTAGATGGTTCAAGTGTTTTAGACTCATCCCAAAATCGAGATTATGCTATATTTATCTTTTTATATCTGGTTGATTTCACTTAGCATAATACTGTCCAGCTTCATTCACATTGTTATAAATAGCAAAATACTGCCCAATTTAAAGATTGAATAAAGCTGGGCGTGGTGGTGCACCCCTGTAATCCCAGCACTCGGGAGGCTGAGGCAGGAGGATCGATGAGAGTTCAAGACCAGCCTGGGCTACAAAACTGAGCTCAAGGCCAGCCTGAACTGTACAGCGAGACCCTGTCTCAAAAAGACAAAAATAAATAAATAAATAAATAAAAATAAAGATTGAATAATATTTCATGGCATTGCGATATGTGTGTTTATTCAACCTCTTGTTGCACATGTAGGTTGTATTCGTATTCTGGTGGTAGTGGTAATGGGACACTGAACAGGAGATTTCAGATACCTCTTCAAAACACTATTCCTTTCTCTTAAATATACGTCCACTGAAAGGACTAATGGACCAGATAGTAGGTTTGAACTTCTTTTAATTTATATTACTTCATTTGTGTTTTATTTTTAAAGAGATCCAGAATTTCATTAACCAAGATGATAGAAAATCACTAATGGTTGTTGTCTGGCACACTGTTGCTTAGGTTGGCAGAGCTCCCATTACGTATCCTTACTTTTGTTGCCTGTGCTTTGGTGCTAGGCCCAACAATCCATGGCCAAGCCGAGTGTCATCACGTTTCTTCCTTGTGTTTCCTTCCAGGTCTTTTACATTTTCAGGCTTTATATTCCAGACTTTAATCCTTTTTTTAACTGATTAGTTCTGCCAGGGTTTATACAATGCCATCTGTTTCTTGAGGCCTTTCCTGGCCACTGTGTCAAAACTGCACCTCTTTCCTCACTGCCCTCTATTTCCTCCCTTCCTTCCTTCCTTTCTTTCTTTCTTTCTTTCTTTCTTTCTTTCTTTCTTTCTTTCTTTCTTTCTTTCTTTCTTTCTTTCTCTCTCTCTTTCTTTCCTTCTTTTAGACTAACTTTTAATGAAAGAGGAGGGCATTTTCAGTCTTGTTTTTTCTTTTCTAGATTGAGAACAATTTTCTCCTTCTCTTGGATGCCAAGACCTTTGAAGAACTGGGCTGAGCAGAGGTTCCTGTGCAAGTGCCGGGTGGGTTCCATGGCACATTTGTACCCGTGTGATGAGATGGCCACAGGCCTGGGAGGTAGGTTTAAAGCAAGTGTGCTCTGTAAAAAAAGAGCACAAAAATGCACCCTGCTTTTCAAATCATGTTTTATTTTTAAACTTGTATCAAAATTAGAATTTGTGAGATAATCATGGTTTTGTATTTTCATTCTTCCTTGTTTATTTATTGAACCAAAGGCTCACACATGCTAGGCACTGCATGACTCAGCCACACAGCTTGGCACAGGTGATTTTTTTTTTTTTTTTTTTTTTTTTTTTTTTTTTTTTTTTTTTTTTTTTTTTTTTTTTTTTTTTTTTTTTTTTTTGTCTTTTGGGACAGGGTCTGACTATGTAGCTCAGATTGGCCTGGAACTCACTTTGTAGCCCAGGGTGTTCTTGAACTTGCAACAATCCTCTTGCCTCAGCCTCCTGAATGTTGGGGTTATAGGCATGTGCCACCATGCCTGGCTCATCAATGATTTTTTTATAGCTTTTTTGATATCATTGAGCAAGTACTGAGGCAATATTTTGGAGACAGTTTTATTTTATTTTACTTTATTTATTTATTTACTTACGGAACCAAGGATTGAACTCAGGACCTTGCCCTTGCCAGGCAGGCACTTGTGCCCCTGAGCCATCTCCCCGGCTCCTTGAAGACAGTTTTGAATGTACATTTATTAGATATATTTCCCTGTAGGTAGTAACAAGAGAACATTAAAAAAAAGATGGAGTTAGGTACTTACTATTATCAGATAGGTGGATGACAGAGGTACTGGGAGAAGATGGCCATAGATAGGCTTAGAGCTTCAATCAGAAACATACTTTTTCTTTCCATCACATCCTGCTGGCTACTTTTGGTCCTAACGTACTCAGAGTGGGCAGGAGCCCAGCTCTGGCATGCTTGGAGACCTGGTTGTTGCTCTGCTGACTACAGAAGATGCTTCTGCAACTTCCAGACATGCGCACAGACGCTCTGGTGCTGCTCCCCCCTCTCAGCTCAGCTGGGAGGGCTATCACTAAAATCAGGCATTTCTTCCAACCCTCAAGGTTTATACACCCCACTACCCCCTGTCTCCTCCCTTGCTTTCTTTTTTCTCCCGAGGACTTTTCACTAGATAGCAAACTAAATAGTTTACTTACTTTATTTAAACTAGCATATGTGGCAAGAAATTTAGTTTATTCATTTACTCTCTGTTCCTAAAACCTAGGTCAGTATCCAGAGCCTTCAATATTTTCAGCAAACGTTTGTTACATTAATTGATATGTATTTGGAAAACTCAGGGAAAGGACATTTTACCTGCTTTGCAGTGTTTCAAAGTCACTAGTATGATATAGCACTTTAATATTCACAAAAGTTTTCCTATGCTTTACTCTATTTTGATTCACATTTATGGTTGCAGGAGCCAGGGAAGTTATCATTACTTTGTGAAAAGTCAGTCTCAGAGTTGTGGCACATGTTCCTGAGTTCCTGCAGTTAAGAAGTGAGGTAGTTCTGACTTGAACCAGACGTCTGATTGCCTGTGCTATGACTTTCTACTTATAGACACAGCTATAGACCACGAAGAGCTTCTTTGTTTCCCTCCTTAAATAATTTTGTATAATGGAAAACACCCGGGTAAAAAGCAATGGACAGTTTTAGTCTACATAATGGCTTAGGACAGCGGTTCTGAACCTTTCTAATGCCGTGACCCCGCAATACAGTGCCTCATGTTGGGGTGACCCCAAACCAAAGAGTAATTTTTGTGCCTACTTCAGAACTGTAATTTTGCTACAATTATGATTTGGAATGTAAATACCTGATATGCATTATGTATTCATTCGACCCCTGTCAGGGCCTCAACCCACGGGTTGAGAACCGCTGGCTTAGGAGGTTTGTGCCTAGTGTTTATTGCAAGGGGTTGTTTTTCTCTCTGATAAGGATTGTGTGCTGGAATGAACTGAGCTCCCAATGGCTGATGGGACTTCAGAAGGCTTACCCAGGTCTAATCTAGAGACTCAATAAAATGAATCCATCTATGACCCACCAAAAGAACCCTGACTAAGTTGGACCAAGAAAAGAGCATAAAGAGCTCTGACTATACACAGATGTGGTTTTCTTTCTTTCTTTCTTTTTCTTTACCTTTCGTTCTTTTTTTTTTTTTTTTTTTTTTTTTTTTTTTTTTTTTTTTTTTTTTTTTTTTTTTTTTTTTTTTTTTTTTTTTTTTTTTTTTTTTGTCTTTTTGAGACAGGGTCTCGCTATGCAGTTCAGGCTGGCCTTGAGCTCACTTTTGTAGCCCTGGCTGGTCTTGAACTCACACCGATCCTCCTGCGTCAGCCTCCAAGTGCTGGCATTAGAGGCATGCACCACCATGCCCAGCCAGATGTGGTTCTGAACTCAGATTTCTCACTTGCCGTCAGGGAAGCCTCAATTAAGTTAATTAACCTTTACAATTCTTGGTTTCTTGTATGAAAAGCAGCATCATTTCTATTTATTTATTTATTTATTTATTTATTTATTTATTTATTGTTTTGAGTCCTTACACTAGGGAGACTATACGACATTTGCATATGTAGGTCTGGTTTATTACACTTATGAGTATATGTTTAAGATATATTCACTTATATATGAAGTCTTCCAGTTTATCATTCCTTATAGCTGAATAATATTCTATTTTTTGAAAATACCACATCTTTTTCAACCATTCTTCAGATGATGGGCATTTTGGTTGTTTCCAATACTTGGCTATCACAAATTGTGCTGCTATGAACATAGGTGCACAGATATCACTATGATATGATGTTTTTAGGTCTTCTTGGAAAAATTCCCAGTAGCAGGATAGCTGAATTGAGTGGTATTTCCAGTTTTAGATTTCTAAGGAGTCTCCACACTACTTTTCATAAAGGTTGCACCAGTCTGCATTCCCATCAGTAGTGGAGAAGGGTTCCTCTTTCCCCACAACCTCTCCAACATTTGTTCTTGGTTGATTTCTTTTTGGTAGCCATTCTTCCTGGGGTGAGATGGTATCTAAGTGTTGTTTTGATTTGCATGTCATGAATGGCTAGCGATGTGCAGCATTTCTTCATGTACTTACAGGCTTGCTGAATTTCTTTCTCTGAGAACTGTGTGTTCATCTCAGATGCCCATTTCTGGATTGGATATTTGAATTTTGGGACTCTAATGGCTTTTAGATCTTTATAAATTCTAGATAGAGGACTTTTGTCTGAATACTTATTATAAAAATCTTTTAGAAATTTTTGGATTGCCTTTACACTGTTGTTAATTTCTTTTGACATAAAAAATTCTCAGCTGGAGGAGGTCCCATTTGTTGATGCTTTCAAGTGTTAAACCTGCATTTAGAATTCTTGTTCATTAACTCTTTGCCTACGCTGATGTCTTCAAGATATCCTTCAAATTTCTCCTCTAGGAGATTTAGGGTATCTCTTTGAATATTAATATCTTTAATCCACTTTGATTTTAGTTTAGTGCATGGTGATAGACCTGGGTCAAGTTTTAGTTTTTGACATGTGAAGAGCCAGTTTTTCCAGCACCATTTGTTAAAGAGGCTATCTTACTTCCAATAAACATGTTTGGCCCCTTTGTCAAAAATAAGGTAGCTGAGTGTGTTTGTATTTACTTTTGCATCTTCTATTTTATTCCACTGATCATCAAGTCTATTTTTTTTTTTTTTGCAAATACCATGCTGTTTTTATCATGGTAGTGCTGTTCTATAATTTTAGGTCAGGAATTGCAATGCCTCCTGCCTTACCTTTGTTGCCCGGGATTATCTTTGCAATTCTGGGCCTTTTTTGGTTCCAAATAAAGTTTAGGAATGACTTGTCCAGGTCTGTGAGGTATGTTGATGGTATTTTTATAGGAATTGTATTAAATATGTATAACAGTTTAGGGAGTATGACCATCTTGACAATGTTGGTTCTTCCTATCCAGGAGCAGGGAATATCTTTCCATTTTCTGAAATCCTCTAGGATCTCTTTTTTCAGAGTACTGTGCTTTTCATTGAAAAGCTCTTCTACTTCTTTAGTTAGGTTAATTCCTAAGTATTTCATTTTCTTCAGTGCTACAATAACAGGTTTTTTTCTCTAATTTCTTTCTGTGAGTTTGTTATCAGTACAGAGGAATGCAATTGACTTTAGTGTGTTGACTGTGAACCTGCTACGTTACTGAATTTGTGTATTAATTCTAGTAGCTTGTTGGTGGAGTGTTTGGGCTCTTTCAAATAAATTATCATGTCATCTGCCAATAATGGTAACCTAACTTCTTCTTTACCTATTTTTATTCCTTTTATTTCTCTTTCTTGTCTAATAGCTATAGCTAATGATTCCAGAACTATATTGAATAGGAGTGACGATAGAGTACATCCTTGTCTTGTGCCAGATTTGAGAGTAAAAGACTTCAGTTTTTCCCCATTTAGAATTATGTTAGCTGTTGGACTGTTGCAGATGGCTTTTATCAGGTTGAGGGAGAGGCCCTCTCTTCCAAGTTTCTGCAGGACTTTGCACAAGAATGAGTGCTGAACTTTGTTAAAAGCCTTTTCTGCATATATTGAGACAATCATGTGATTTTTTTGGTTTGGCACTATTGATATAGTGTATTGCATTTATAGACTTTTTGTATATTGAACCATGCTTGCATTCCTGGGATGACTCCTACCTGCTCATGGTGTATAATATTCTTGATGATTTGTTGTATTCTAGTGGTGACGATTTTATTGAGAATTTTTGCATCTATGTTCATGAGAGAAATTGGCCTGTAATTCTCTCTTTTAGTTGTGTCTCCTTCTGTTTTTTGTATCAGTGTAATACTTGCTTCTAGGAATGATTTTGGGAGGATTTCTTCCTTTTCAATTTCATTGAAGAGTTTGAAGAGTATTGGGCTTATGTCTTCTATCAATTTCTTGTGGAATTCAGTGGTGAATCCATCAGGTCCTAGAATTTTCTTTGCCGGTAGGCTTTTTATTACATTTTGTATTTCATTGGCTGTTATTGGGTTATTGAGGGTTCTTATGTCTTCTTGATTCAGTTTTGGTAATTTATACTTTTCTATGAATCTATCCACTTCTTCTGCACTTTAATTTTGTGAGAGTAAAGATTCTCAAAGTAGCTATCTATGATACTGTGAATCTCTGCTGGGTCTGTAGTAATTTCACCCTTTTCATTCCTTATTGCCTGAATTTGAGTCTTTTCTTTCCTCTTTTTTATGAGGTTAGCTAGGGGCTTGCCAATTTTATTTAATCTTTCAAAACAACTTTTTGATTCATTAGTTCTTTGTATTGTTTTCTTTGTCTCAATTGAATCAATTTCTGCTCTAATCTTTATAATTTCCTCCTGTCTTTGGGCTTTGGATTTCTTTTGCTCTTCCATTTCTAGTTGGTTTAGCTATTGCATTAGAGTATTTATTTGTTCCTATTCTGTTGTCTTAATATGTGAGTTCAGGGCTATAAATTGTCCTCTAAGAACTGCTTTCATTGCATTCCATAAATTCCAATAAGTTGTGTTTGAATTTTCATTAAACTGTAGATATTGTTTAATTTCTTATTTAATTTCATCTGTAACCCACTGGTTTTTGAGATGAATGTTGTGTAATTTTCATGTATTTCTTAGGCTCTTGTGGTTTCTTTTGTCATTTCTATCTAATTTGATTACACTGTGGTCAGACGGTATGCATGGGATAATTTCTGTCTTCTTGCCTATACGTAAGCATGACTTATGAATTAACATGTGGTCTATTTAGAAAATGTCCCATGTATAGCTGAAAAAATGTGTATTCAGAAGTTCTTGGGTGGAATAGTCTGCGTATGTCTACTAAGTCCAGTGGTTCCAGGTTCCGGTTCTGGTCTGCTAATTCTTTGCTAATTTTTTGTCTACTTGACCTATCTTTTTTTTTTTTTTTTTAATAAAGTTGTGTTAAGGTCCCCTGTTAAGATTGTGGTATTGGATATGAGATTTTTAATGTCCATTAAGGTTGGTCTTATATAACTTGGTGCTCCAGTGATAAGTGCATATATATTTATGAGTGTTATCTCTTTGTCTTGAATTTTTGCCCTAACCAGTATGTAGTGGCCTTCTTTATTTCCTTTGACCCATCTTGGTTTGAAGTTTAGAGTGTCTACAAATAAGGTTGATACCCCTGCTTTTTTCTGAGGTGCCAGAACATGTAGTACTGTTTTCTATCCTTTAACTTTTAGTCTATGAGTTTCTTTATGACTTAAGTGTGTTTCTTGTATACAGCATATTGTTGGGCTCTGTTTCCTTATCCACTCTGCAAGTCTACTTCTTTTAATTGGAGAATTGAGTCCATTTACATTGATGGTTATAATTGAAATACATTGGAGCCGGGCGTGGT